>VDFB02337363.1:0-26293 GCA_007258455.2 Sequoia sempervirens
GGATGGAGATTATGGCCTCGTGAAGTTGGTGCACTTTCTAGAAGATACAATTGCAAATGTTCTTTTGAAATTTGAACTTCAAGTTGTAAATTTCGGCACCAAACCACCTAAACTCAAATTTGAATGTTGTTTTGGCTCCAAACTAAAGGGGGTCTCTATTTATGGGCGGGTTTCTAATTTTTGGGTAACTTTTTGGGGACAAGCTCGCATATTACGAAAGGGTGATTCTGTAGCTTTCTATAACTTGCATGTGTTGTAGAACTTGGGGATTTGAGATCCTCTGCATGAAAGAAGCTCCATTTTCTGAATAATAAAATTATTCTCTTGTTTGTGGGCTATTTTCTAAGTCTCGGGTTGCGCCCTCATCACAAGGAAGGTGATATTGTCCTCAAGTGGGATGTACTAAAGAGTGGACTAGGCAAGCATACAAAATTTGACTATTTCTGGACTAGCCCATTTATTATCATTGAATGTAAGGAGCATAATGCATTCTAGCTATCCAAAATGGATGGAGAAATATTGCCAATCCCAGTCAATGGGATTCACCTCAAACGTTGTTTTTAGATATGGCTTATGATTGAACATATTAAGTTAGATTTATGCTTTCAATAAAGTGTTGTTGCACTATAGTTTAGCTATAAATTTCATTCCCTAAGTGTTGTTCCAACACAGTAGCTAGTTTCATTTCAGTTTTTCCTTTTTTTCAATAAGTGTCCTGGCATTCTGAGCTACAAATGAGTTACAACTATGTGCAAAGTTGCTTGACATCAACCTCTAAGTTTATCAAGTGACTCCATGCCCAATGGACAAATCTAGGCTACTGGTTTATATGTTTAGCAGGAAAACATCCAGCTGATGTCGGAAAAAATGTTACCAGATTTTCACCTATGGCTCAATTAGGAAGATCCTGTTGATATTTAAAATAAAATGGTACATTTTTCTATCTCCCCTACATTGAATTCATGTGTACAAATGAAATAATTTGAAAGATTACAACTATAGATTATTGCATTCATATAGATGCATGAAATATAAGAAAGATTTTACACATTTTTTTTGGAAAGGTAATCTTTATTAAATACAGAAATATTCATTTGACTCGCACAAGCTGTGAGTTTAACTCTTGTCTTATTCAATACAAATTAAGATAAACATATACATGAATAAGAAAATGAAGAAAAGTGCATGTAGGGAGGGTAACCAATCATTGCTTGAGAATAACTAGTTCTGTCAAGTCTTCTTGTTTGACCATTGTCCAAGTTGTCCTAGTCTTTTCCTAGCTCCTTAAGACTCCTTTTTACTACAATAAATCAAAGTAATGTGTTAGAGAAGTGCTCTAAGAAATGAAAGACTGTAGACCATACACGATCATTTACCCATTCATGTGTAAATTAACCTTAATCTGTATCAAACATACATCTATATCCTAAATGTACTAGAGCAAGTAGTGAAGCCATCAGATATACTTAAAACATACATGGTTTTTTCTAGCTTGTTTGTTTCATGTGCAACTACAGGTGCAATCATATTTTTAGATCAAATGAGTGGTGGAAATGTGGCTCCCATGAGGGTTGAGCCCAACTCATTATATAGGCACAAATTTTTAGGTGCATTTCAGTGCATTCAATGCCAATTACAATAACAATATTTGCTCATTGAAGCAGTAGTATTGAAATTTAAATGAAGCTACAATACTAGTGCAAATCATGAAGAAGGTTATACAGTATCTTAAGGAGGCTATAATATTGAGTAGTGACAACCAACATGATAACAAAAGCAACATTTTCCCATCAAATCTCAATGGCCTTTGGGGAGATACTTATGAGTTTTCATCATAAGGGGAGAATTAGAATCACAAAAAATATAGTTCTGAAATGATTTGAAATATATAATTTTCATTTAGAGTGTAGAGTCCTTACTCCTACCTACATCTAGAAGTGAGATATCATTATTTGCAATAAAGTCAATAAAATGAACAAAGGTAGATCATAGACTCAGAATGCACTGAGACACCATAATATCTATCAAGGTAAAGTAATAGAAATCAAAGATTACCATGAGGTAATAGAACAACAGATAAGATACAAGCAATGATGATACCATTGCCACAATAAAGGATCAAATAACAAGGTACCATGTTAGTTTATTTGAATGAGCTTAATGGATTTTTTTAAAGCATGGTGGAAGATCAAGGAATGATCATATAGCAGTCCTTTGGTGACAGTTATTTTGGAGTAAAGATAATAGCCTAAATGACAGTAGCAAGTCTATCCATAGAGAGTTTCAAAATCTTCCATACATTGTTATTTCACAGTCATAGGAATGGGGTTTCAAAACCTCATTAAAAATATAATCTTTTGAATGAAGGACAGTCTGATGCTTTTTAAGATATAGTCATGATACAATCAAAGATGCTTGAGAGCATATTGAATAGTTAAGAGGATAAAATCATAGAAAAATTATGGTCATAAACCTTTCCATGAGTATCAAACTATCAATGGACTATCATAGCAAAAGGGGAAAAGATATATCAAGCATTTTATCAAAATGAAAGTTATACCATAAATCAAAACAGAAGGCTCATAGCTTGCTATAGGAAAATGAAAACCCTCATTTTCAATTCCACCTCAAAAGGTTTAAATGAAGGCTACAGGTCAAAAAAATTTAAAGAAAACATGATCTTATATAGAATTTTATTCATCACAGTTCCACAAATCCTTCAGAAAAACACAAGGTTGTGTCTTGGAGTTTGAGCCTCAAGATTTTAGTAGAATAGAACAAATCCTCATTGAGTTTTTATATAAAAAAGCAGAGATTAAGCCTCAAAAAAACCCAATTAGAATAAAATGACTTGGTCATGGCCATAAAAGACATAAAAGGAGATTTATAAAAGCCAGATGAGGAAATCCTTGTGGGTTGTGTTGAAAATCTGTATAATGGAAACAAAGTAACCCTGAACCTTTAATCTCATAAGATAGCTCAGGAAATTACAAAGCTCAAATAAAAATGCAAAAGAATTTTCAACAAATTTTTGTTTCAAATGATTAAAATCAGACTAAAAGTCGTGGCCTATCATATGCAATCTTAGGTATGATTTTGAGAAAGGAAGCTCAGATATATGTTAATTCTTAACATTTTTTAGATTATTGGAGAAAATAAAGCCATCATCAGAAAGGCCAACTAGAGTAAAACAAGTTCTCAAACTGTTAACAAAACAAAGTTCTTCTTAAGGGAAAACACATGAGGCTGAGCTATACAAAAGGGACATTACCATCAAATTCTTACAGGTATGAAGAAAAATCACAAAGGTCGAATCATAGATTCAAGTTTGAACCCTTTTTCTTCCTAGAAAGTGCAATAAAATGACAAAAATAACTTACCTTTCTCTGTTAATAAGAAGAAATGCAGTAACCACGGCCTAAACAATCTCCAGAATAAACTTCATATTAGCATCTGATACAAAAATTTGTAGCTTGTAGCGGCTTAGGTTTTCCTTTGGCAGTGGCATGCTTCATCCAAAAGCTTCAAAAAGTGAAAATGAGAATAACAAAGCATTCGATGGTTTTGGATTAGGGTTGAAACCCTATTTTTCATGTGGCTGATAGAAAGCATTTTTTCACTTTTCTTTAAAATATATACAAGCAACTAATGTTGGGTGTGGCATACAACGTTAAGTCTTATTTTCTCTAGAGTTGACTAAATCTTTTAAAGATTTACTTTCAACTTTTAATCTCTCACACGGGCCGAACTCTTTATTATTTTTTCCTTTGATTTGCTAATGTAAAGTATGTGATTAGGTGATATTCTTATAAATCACTTTAATCATATTGTTATTTTTAATGCAAAATAAGATGCTATGGTGGCAAACAAAGATTAAGTTAAAGGAGGAATAGAGATGTGTTTGCATTGAAGGCATGCTACAAACAAGGGAAAGTTATTTTCAGTTTGGGAACATGTGGAGAGCATCTAGTGAGGTTGCGAATTGATTTCAAACACATGCCATGGATTTAGGAGGTTTTAAATGATTTTGAGAGCTTTTTGAGAGTTGTCCATGAGTAGTCATCATGTTGGATCTAGTCAAGATTGACTTTTTCCACCTTTTTGAACTTTTGTGGATGAGATTTAAGGGCTAGATTTTAGGGATGATGGTTGCATCCGACCCAAGGTGGTTGTGTACTCTTTGTTTTGTGGAACTCTTGTACTTAGTCTTTTGACTACTCATTTTATGAGTTAGTTCTGGATTATGCAGATTTTAGCTTGGAGTGACTTTGACAGTCCTTTGTGACAGTTTGGCATACTTTTGTAACTTAGTTTTTTGGGATATGAAATTCAATGAAAGCCTTTGATCCTTTGATATAATTTTTTTTCCCTTCTTATTCAGTGGATGCTTTTGCATTTCATATGGTTGATCAGATTATCAGTGAGAGATTCTTCAGCTCCTCTTAATCTTGTCTCATGTTTTTTGATGCCTCTATGCATAGTTATGTTAATGTAGGTTACATATTGTGCCATGATAATGCAAGTTGACTTCTAGCTGTGAGTTTACCCTCCTCCTTGAGGTCTAAGATTTAGGACCATTTTGTGAAATATTTATGTAGAGAACATACAAAAGTAATTAGTGCAAACTACTTTTTCTATCATTGTAAAGTAAGTGTTATGCAAGACTGGGTTTCATAGTCCTTACAGTTTGGCGTATCACCCAGTATTTTATTTTAGCATTTCTTTTTATTAGTCTTTCTCCCTTTCCCCTAAAAAAGAATCAATAGATTAGGTGATAACCAACATAGGAATCTGACCTTCTCCGTAGGTTCTTTTCCTTTTTAGGTGACCCATAACCTGGAAAAGTTCCCATGTTTCTCTACCTTACTGAGTTTCATAACTTAGTCAAGGTTCAAATTTTAAGAGATAACATTAAGTATTATTTAAATTTCTATAGGTATCCTATAGTGTGCTAGAAGTATATAGGAGGTTTCTATAGGAGTTTGAAGACTACTACATGAATATTAGAAGTTGTTGTTAATGTAGGAGTACCCCAAGGTGTAAGAGGAATCTTGCATCAACAAAAAAACATTTTCTATTACTTTGTTTGTTTGTTTGTAGGTTTATAGTTACATTCTAGTCATTAGTCAATCACTACATATCCTACCACATTGAACAACAGACTTGCACTTTTTACCTCGTGGTTGAGATCCTAAACTCTACATTGATTGTACATCATCACATTCACTTTCTATGAATTTTTTATCGCCACAAAAATCTAAGTTATTCTTTTACCCACCATGTCACCACAATTATTTTTGAAGATTCCTTTATAAATTATAGTTGTATACATTTCATAAGGAATTGGGCTTTTCCCCAACTTGTATTCTATTGATATCATTTCTAAGGCTAGGGATACTTCCTAATCATCACTCATGGTAATTTGAGAATAGTTTAGATTGATATATTTTTTTAAAAAGTTTTGAAGCATGATAATTTTCACTTCATTATAATATCATTATAATTCTATAATTCATACATTCCTATTTGTAATAAAAAGGATATGGTCTAACATATTGGAAGACCTTTATGGTTGATTGTAATTCATTCATTACTAAGAATAAATAAAGATACTATTGTCATTTGTTGTTTCATTTCATTTCATTCTTGGATAGTCTTTCATTAGTACATAAACTAGTATAAAAGCATAATATTTGGTATTTTGAAGGTTCTACAGTCTACTTGTGAAAAAAACACTAAATTGAGGTGCATTCTACAAGAAGATTGAAAAAATAGTGTTGAATGAGAGGTAGTTACAAGGAGTGATTGTAGATGGATAACCAACTTGAGGCAATTTGCACTAGATTCTAGGTGGAGATGCCTTCATGAAGAATTAATGTGTTGCTAGCATTATTGAGAGAATGGAATAAATGTTAGAGATGGTGAGGTGATAAAATTCTAGTTGTATGATGTGGAAAATGATATTGAAAGATTTAAACCTTGAAGATGAAAATAAGAGTGATGAGGACGAAAGTGAAAGAGAACATGTGAAATTTTTTGACCAAGGTTTAGAAAACCTAGAAGAAGAAATAGATCAAGTAAAACATTGAAGATTTTTCAAAATTGGAAATATACCTCAAATAATTTTAATTTTTTTTTTAATGATTTTAATCCAATATATTTGATTGATTGGATATATGATTTAAACGAATATTTTGAGTGTGAACAAATTATAGATCCTAAAAGGGTTAGATTTTCTAAAACTAAGTTGAAAGGACATGTTTGGTGAAAATACATACAATTAGAAGAGAAAGAAGAGGAAAAGAAAATAGAAAAAAATGAGAGTTAATGGTTTTAAAGTTAGAATAAACTTATACCTATTCAATATGAGTTAGAATTGTTGAAAAGGTTGCAAAATATAAAATATATAGATAGGAAAATGAATGAATATATTGAAGAATTCAATAATATGGAAATTAAGACTCGAGATAGTGAAGAAAATAAAAAATATTGTCAAATATATTAATGGATTGAGAGGAAATATTCAATAGGAACTTAGATTACTAAGGTTTAAAGAATAGAAGTATTTCAATTTACAATAAAGGTACTTGAAGTATTGAAAAAGAAATTTGAAAGAAAACAATACTAGCAAAGAGGAAGAGGAGAAGATCTTAGTATTATTATAAAAGGACATGAGGAAGATGCAAAAGAAAGGAATAATGATAACACATATTGGATTGACTATCACATGTACCAAAATAAAGGAGGAAATACGGTGAAGTTTCAAAGTTGTCACACTTCAATGTAACTTATCAGCACAACTAAATTTAAGTATTTTCAAATGAATGTCAAATTTGGTCAAACATATCCAATCTAAATGGATTCATTGTGGATAAATGATATTTTTCCCACCATTTTTTGAAATGGAAGTTTCCACTAAATATATATTTATTAACATTTTGGGACCAATTTACCAAAAAATAAAATTATTTGAAAACCTTGTTGTTCTAATAATTCCCACTCATTTAAATAAACTTAAAATGCCTTATTATAGACCCTATAAGTGTAGTTTTAAAAATATATTTTTAAAAATTAATTTATTGTTTTATATATATATTTTTTTCCCAAAGAGTAAGTTATCAACACTAAAATATAAGGCCAAATTTTTGATGAAGAAAAAACACTAAAGTTTATTAAAAAATAAGATGCACTAGAGAAAAGATTCCATGATGAGAATATATTTCTTTCTATTTTGGATAGAAATTCAAGACAAAAAGTTATGTCCCATTGAAATAGTTGTGATTTTAATACACAAATTATATTTTTTATTTAAATAAATTTATCACAATGGAAAAAATAAACTATGCACTAAAACTTCAAGTAATAAACACAAAAGAAACTGAAGGAAAATGATATACTCTATATAGAGAAAAATTCAACTTAACCTCATTCTTTTTATCTTTTTATCAACAACTATATTATAATGTCAATTATATATAAAGGATTTAAGGACTATGTTGTACTTGAAATTAAAATTTTTACCACGCTAAGGCATTTTGAAGAAGCGGTCAAAAGTCTTGTTAAAATTGTCAAAAAAGGTCAAATTGGGAATTTGCATGTCTTGCATGGGGGTCAAAAACTTGAAATTTTCAAAATCTAATGATCCAGGTCTACTCAAAGCAACCAAGTCTACAAAACCTAGATCTCAATTTTTTGGCCCTAAATTTTAGGAAAAATTAATTTTTAGAGTCTTTCTAAAAATAGAACTTTTTTTTGGGTTTTTCTGGGTTTCTTTTGAAATTGATGCTGATTTCTTTCTTCTAAAAAATAGAAAATTTATAAAAATAGAAAGTTCAGCTTCCAAGGCTCAAATTGATTTTGATTGGCTTAAAATACTTCCTTATTAGTCTGGTCTAGTCAAAATCATCAAAATATCAGTTTTTCCCTAGTGGGTCTACTCTACTTTTTCAAAAGATTTTTTAGGAACTCCAATGCCATTAATGGAGGTTGCTCAACTAATAGGGGTTAGATTCGAAGTCTCAAGCATTGCACAGATCAATAAACTACAACAGATGATCGAGGAATGAAGAATGAAGAATGGAGGTTGGAGAATCTTGAAAATTGCAAAAAGTTGACTAAGTCTAGAAAATTTAGGCACCCCAGATCAGTCTAGGCGCCCAAGATTCTGTGCCTTAGAAAATTTTTCATCTCCAACAGTCAAAGCAATGGAAAGCATGTAGAATGAAGGGAAAAGTTGAAATTTTCAAAATAAAAACTAACACTGGCAAACATGGGCGCCCCAGGAGGAGATAGGTGCCTAGTCTTTCAAGAGGTCAAATGATGGAATTAGGGTTTGCTCATCCTAGATAATGTTGTTCAAAATCTTCCCAGATATGTAGTGAATCCATCAACATAGTTATTAGTTCAATCTATCAGTCAATATTGTGGATTGAACAGAGAAGTAGAATGAAAATCATGAAATTATCACAAAATATTCTAAGTCTAGGAATTCTGGGCGCCCTAGGAGGAGATAGGTGCCCAGGGTTTTGGAGGCTCAAACCCAACAATTAGGGTTTTCTGGATTAGTTAATCTCTTTAGAATTCTGCTAGCTTCACAGTGGATATCTAAACCTAGTCATCAGAGTCATTAGCTGTCGTCAAATTCAGATTGAATGGAGGACAGAAGATGAAGTTCAAGTTTGAAGGCTAAAAAAGAGCTAAAAAAGGATAAGGTTGGAGATCTTGGGTGCCCTAGGAGGAGATAGGTGCCTAATCTTTTGGGTTATCAAATGGATGAATTTGCAGTTGTAGCCTCCAAAATGTTTTGTTCAGTATTAAACCAAATTTCCAACACAATCATCAGCAAGCTCATTAGAGTCGGCAGTCACCAGATATGGAAGACAAAGAGGGATGAAGTCAAAGGAAAAAAAATGAAAATATCATAATAAATTCTAACTCTAGAAGAGTTGGGCACCCTAGGTAGCCAAGGGCGCCCAACATTTTGAGGGATCAAATGAAATTTTTATTGAAAGTTGCCTCCAAGATAATCTCTTGAGATTTAGTCAAGCTTCACGATGGATCATTCTGCTAGTTCATAGGATTTACTAAGTGTCCAGAAATCAAGATGAAATTGAGATCAAAATTAAGAGAAAAGTTGAAATTTCAAGAAAATTGGCTAAGTCTGCTAGTCAAAGGCGCCCAATGTTTCATGCCTTAGCCAATTTTTCCAAATTTTATCTTTCAACATTAAAAAGTGTTTGAATTCAATGAGCCTACTCAAGATTGGCTTCAAAGGATTTAAAGAAGAGAATAAAGTGTTTTTTCCTCAAAATCTATTTAAGGAGGCTTAAAAATTCATTATTCACTTTTTGTAGGTTGGCATCCAAGAGAAATAGAGGAGGAGACGTAAAATTTTATTCTCTTTAGGATTTGAGAGTCAAAACATGGTGCTTTTTCTCAGCTCTTTATATTTTCTGGATCAACACACAAATGAGCTCACTTTTTCATACTTTATTTCTCTAGGGCATCAATTTTCAAAAGAACCCTGGGGTCAATATTTTCAAATTTCAACAATCTCGGTTAGCTTGGTTTTCAATTCTCTACAACTTCGAAGAATTTTTCAACTTTCAAGAACCCGATTTTTTCATAGATGTCCAAGAAATCTTTAGTATTTTCAAAATCTGCTCATCTGGGTCCATCTCAAACATGATTCTGCACAAAACCCAGCTCTCAACTTTTTTGATGAAAATCCTAAAATTTTAGGGTTTTTGCTTTTTTGACCAGCCTTCAGTATTTTTCAAACAGACGATCTATGTCCTCTTAAAACAAAGTTTTCTACAAAAACTAGGTTTTAGCTTTTTTCGAGAAAAATGCTTTTTTAGGAGAAGTCAACCTTCAATTTTCAGCCATTTGCACACAAGGTGTCTAAACATAGTCTAGTGTACTATTAAAATTCAAGTTTTTTAGCATACGATATTCTCCTATGGAGTTCAGAGCCAAAAATGTGTTGTATCATGATTACTTGAATAAAAGATGTTGAGAAGTACTTTTTCAATACCACCATGAACAAAAAAAATCATCATCTCAGTTGAAGAATGTGAAAGGGAGTGGTATGAGAAAAAGGACAAGTAAAGGAAAAGAGTTGTATAATACTCTTCCATTGAAAAATCAGAAGAAGTGTCAGAAGCATAAAAGTTGTGAAAGATATGGTGAAGCGAGAGGATATATTTATAAAAGATCATCACTCTAGTTGTAGAGCCATTGGGATTAGCAAGATTTGATAAAAAGCTGAAGATGTCAAAAAATTCCTAAGTTCAATTGCATAAGGTGAGGGAATTCTAGAAAAGTAGAATATTGTTATAAATAGTATTGATGTTCCTAATAGAGATATCTAGTTTCCCACTTTTTGGTAGATGTGGTTGAGATTTAAAGAAACAGTCATCTAGAAGCTTTCTCCTAGCTTTCTTTCTATTCTTGTCTCAATTCTTATCCATTCTTTGTGAAGGATAAATATCAAGATGTAATAGTTGTCATTTCCCTCGTTTTAATGCTTTCATAGGTTGTTAGATGCTGATCTTGTTTTAGTTTTAGAAATAAAGCTTGCATAATGGAAAGTTTTAGTTGTAAAAGCAAGGATATTTTAGGGTTCCCTAATCCTCTACTTGTGTATAAATAAGGGCAGCCTTGCCCATTTTTCTTGAACCATGTTTGTGATAACAAATTGCTGAGCCTATTTTGTCTGAAAGTTGTTGTTTAGTTTTAGTTCACTTAGTGTAAGAGCAAGCTTGTATGCCTCTTTAGTTGCAAGTTATTGTTCAGTTATTGTGTCTTGTGTCAATGTATTTTGGTTGATCGCTAAACTATAAGCCTATTTTGCTACAATCATGCTATCCTAGAAATGTGATCTTTGTTACTTGAGATTTAATAAATAAAGTCTCCTTCCTACTTAGCCTTGATATAATTTCTCAAATTTTTGTTTTAAGTGTTATGCTTATATGATCTCTATTCCTACTTGCATTGAAAGTAAGTAGATGTGTGTTGGAAGAAATTTTATTTGAGTATTTATGTCAAAGAATCATTCCTTGTTCATTTCTAACTCTCATGCTCTATGTTTACTTGAGTAGTTAGAAACGTCATTAGAGTAGGCTTAGTCATAGTTGAACTTCTAAAAGAGAAAATCTCAACTACGACACTTGAGTTTTATAACCTTGTGCTCTTAGCTAACAAAAAGATTGGAAAATTAATTTTAGTTTACTTTCTTTAAGCAACATCAACAAAGAGGTAGCTTCCCCTACTAATTTGAAGTGCAAATAATATGTGCATAGTTGTCTATTTTTAATTCACATACCAGAGGTGTGAATTGAAATGCCAACAAACTACAAAATATATTTTTGGTATGAGGATTAGTAGGTATTGGGAAAACTAAAATATTTGGTCAAGTCAAATATATTTGGTAGGGGAAGAGAAACAAATGGGATTCTCATAACTCTCATTGATTGGATCATATCTTCTTCACAAATAGGAGAGATATTGGGAGAAGACCAAATTTCATTGTCATGATTGTCCACTATTGTATTCTCTTTCGTTAAAACATTCGAGATCATAAGTGGGAGGGATAGAATTTTTATTGCCATGCTTAGAAAGTTAAGATACTAATATTGTGTACCCAAAAAGAAAAGTACTTTTATCCATCTTATGCAATTCTTCAAGAATATAAACATTCTGTATCAAAAAATGAGAAGTTATTTTATCCAACTTATGCAAAGATTCAAGAATATAAACAATGTATATCCAAAACTGAAAAGTACTTTTATCCCACTTATGCAAAGCTTTAGGAATGTAAACATTGTGCATCCAAAAAGAAAAGTACTTTTATCCATATTATGCAAAGCTTCAAGAATGTAAACATTTTCAGATCTAATAATTTTTTCTATTGAAATGATTTTGGAATGATTTAAACATGACTACACTAAATGGATGTTTAGACCTAGATGAATAAAATAGAAATTCTCAAAACTTTCCAGACTAATACTATAGGTTACCAATAGGCCTAGGAAGCGTAGAAACCACAAAAAAGCCCAGAAAATATGGTTTTTATAGGCCACGAAGGATGGCTTTTAAAAAAATAAAAAATGCAATTTTTGAGTGATTATATGTGTTCTCTATTCCAAGTCTTAGAATTGTATTTCTGTAATGGAATTTTCCATAATTTGATGACCTAATGCAAGTAAAATTAATGACAATTGATGAACTATATGACACTATTTGAAATGCAATTTTGACTCAATTTTTGAGTGTGAATGATGAAAAGTACACTAATATGCAAACACTATGCAAGATTAATGTGATATTATATAATTTTTGTTGAATTTTTAGATTTAAAATGAATGTAAAATGCAAGTTTACACCTAAAATTCAATGCAACTTTATGCCAAATTTAGAAACCCTAAATGCAATGAATTGATACAAATCCTAGATCTAAGGTATGAATGCACTCCAAATCAGAAATTAGAATGTTCAAAACTTAGGTTCACCAAAATGAAACATAAAAAATTGGGTTAGGGTTCAAACACATAGGGTTTTATACTAAATTTGGAATGTTTCACCAAACTTACTATAAATAGAAATGGGAAAATGGAGTGAATGAACCAACCTATTCTTCTATTTCATCCAGGAAATGAGATCTCTCAAGTTAAAATTCACTTTCAACCCTTAAGTGAGTGAATTCTTTGAGGAATCTTGCAATTTCCCTTTATGTGTTAGAACGAGGGTATTGATTAAACAACACTTTGGGGAGAAAGATTAAA
Organism: Sequoia sempervirens; assembly: GCA_007258455.2. Classification (NCBI taxonomy): domain Eukaryota; kingdom Viridiplantae; phylum Streptophyta; class Pinopsida; order Cupressales; family Cupressaceae; genus Sequoia; species Sequoia sempervirens. Next base: position 12,786 of record VDFB02337363.1, read on the forward strand.
AATAGTAAACTAACTCCAAAATGCAATCTACAACTTGGATCTTGAAGATTAAGCTCGATACTAATGGAACCAGAAATTAGATCACAAATCATAGAGAGGTAAGATGATGTGTACCACTCAGCAAAAGTGTTTTTCTAAAGTTGACTTGGGACTCATTTTCCCATGGCCGAATGGGTCCTATGTTAGGGTTTTCTGCAACTTTCAGGAGCCTCTGCAATAGATCTGAATCTCTCAATTTTACCAAGTTTCAAGTTTAGAAAGCAAAAAATAAATTTTGTAATTGAGTTTTCATGAGATGACAACTTTTGTGACAACTATTGCAACTTTTACAACTTCTTCAAATTTTCTTTTCAATAGATCTTCAAGATTTTTGCCACCTAAATCTGCAAGCACAAATTAAGAGGGAATTTTTTTTGTTTTTGGTGAATGGGGTTTTGCCTTCCAGTCAAACCCCATTTTGGTAACCAAACCTTGAAATGAAACAAAATAGCATGAAAGGAATGATGAATGAACAAATCTATGTCACAACTCACCAAACCATTGAATGAACCTTGGAATGGAAATCTACAACTTGCATGAAATGGATTCAGTGGATGTGCATCTTGATCTTGAAATTTGATTTGAAACAATGCCTTGGATGCTTGAATGGATCATGAACTCTACATCAACATATTAGCTCTGATAACATGCATGATGCAAGAAGAATTTGACATGATAATTGGATCTTGATTGCTGCAATAATTCTTCACTAAATCTACTCCTGAATGCCTTGAATTGCTCTTGAAATGCTCTTGTAAAATCTAGATTTCTTAGATCAATTGTTCTCATAAAATTGCTAGGTGAAACTTAGTGAAATGACCTTATATTTATAGGTATGTAACATTAATTTCCTGAAATTCAAATAACACAAGCTACCATGTGAATATTGATTTGAATATGTTAAAATATTGCCAAAAATATAATTTGAATTTTTAGGTCCTAGGTCTAAGTGAGGGTTATGTTGAGGCATTAATGAATGTCGGGTTTCCTCTTCAAAAAATGCAATTAATTAGGATTGAATTTTAATTAAAGGGGCCAATTAAGGAAAATTAACCTCAATTAATTAATGAAGCCCTAAATAAGTGTGAAAGTGTAAAGATGTATACTCTACAACGCTAAAAATAAGGCACAATTAAGTTCATTTTAATTAATAGGGCCCTAAAATCAATGTGAATCTATAAAATACATATTACAACACTAAATTAAGGCATAATTAAGTTAATTTTAATATTTAATTCCTAATTAGGTGTGAAAATGTAAAGGGATACATTTTTCTACACTACAATAGTAAATAATTTTCCAGAATTCAAGAGTTTTGTGATTTTACATTATGAAACACAATTATGCAAGAAATTTTAAAAATATTTAATGATGAATACAATTTGGAAATTAAATTTTCAATGTAATGCACATAATTTTAGCGATCTTATCTTGACAAATCTAAAAGTTGAAATCTTGTATAATTTTTTAATAGTAATAATGCACTTTTTCAACTTTTTCACTATATGAAAATACCTATTTATGAATGTTTTCAACATTTTCAGATTTGACTTTGGGCCTAATATAAGTTATCAATGCAAACATGAACTAATCTTATGTTGCAATGAATGAATTTAACCGTAGATGCAAAATGTAATACAATTTTTTTCCTTTTTCAATGCTTTTTCTAATGAATATGCAAGCCTAAATGATAAAATGAAATTACTCTAAAATCTATTTCAGATTTGGAATGATAGCATTAGATTTTAGAGGTACTAAAGTGTTTAAAACATGTAGGTTCACCAAAAAAAATGGTGGGGAAAAGGATAAAGATCCCCTTCCCAAGTTGTTTTGATTGATTGGGTTAAAGATGACCTCAAGAGCCACTTGGTTACAAACCTATTAGAAATAGCCAAAATGAAAAATCATATATCCTCAATTCAATTGTTTAGTTATGTGGTGTGTGTGGATGATGTGATGTGATGGGATGAGAAATTTCTAATTGCAATGATCTAACTATGAAATCTATTCAAATGCAATGATTTGTTATGATTTATGAAAAACTAAATGTAGGCAAAAACATTACAGTTGCAGAAACGAGGAAGGTAGATACACATGCACCTGCCATGTAAATTTGAGCCTAATATTGCTAGTATAGGGCACAAGGATGCCCTAGACAGTCTTCTTCCTTTCTTAGATCTAAAAATGCAGGCTTTAAGACACTAGTGTTGCCGAAACTTTGTCTATTGATAAGAAAATGTAGATTTCGTGACTTGTCAACTTGTAGGCTTAGAGTGCATGAATGAATAAGTAGCCTTAAATCTTCCTTCAACTCACTTTAGATCTGTAACTTGCACACATGAGTGGAGAGGAAGGGTTGCGCCATATAGGGGCTTGCCTCACTCAAAGCCTATGTTGTTATTTCTACCTCCATAATGGAAAATTATGATAAACAGAGAATGTATCCTTGGATGGATAGAGGCTAATTGATAAAAAAGTAATGAATTGGCAACTTGTTGGAACCCACCACTTATATATGATCTCCTTGATAGATTAAAGTCACACTCATCACCTTCAAGTATCAATTGTTGCTTGATTCGATTTTATTTGATGAACTACAAGTGTTAGTACTCATAAACAAAATGAATTCAAACATATGACCATCTTACATAACACATGACATGATGCTTGAATGACGAAATCCTACAATAATATTGATAATTATTCTCTTGACTACTTTTGAATGCTTTTAAGACACTTGGTTTTTTCAATTGAATTCACTTACCAAGTTAAAATGGTGAAAATACTTTGTATTTATATACAATAATTCTAATTTCCCAAAAAACAAATATTGATAGATGACATTTGAATTGGAATTAAATTAATAAATTACTAACACCAACATATCAAATTTGGGGACTACTTAAGTGGTCTAGGGCATAGGGCACCCTAGACAAGATCCCTTCTTTTTTCAAAATCAAAAGTGTCGGGGGTAAAATATTAAATGCATATTTTGATTTCCCATGTTTGTTTTTTCAATAATGTTTATAAAAATAGAAAGTTAATGCATAATAGGTCCAAGGACATAGTGGTGAGCAAAACCTAGTGTGAAATTGTCAAAGGTGGGAATTTTCGACGCTACAGGAAGATATATTTCTTGATTGGCACATCTTAGGGAAGGTATATCAATTGCTTAACATCTTACATAATTATAAGACTAATTCGAATTTCATCTTTTCTTGCAAAGAAACTTACCTCCAAATTACCAGTAATAGAAAATTAATTCAAATAACTATGTATCCATTTATGAGTCTTCATACTTACAAATAAATTATTATCCCTTGATAATAATGAAATTTCTTGACCATAATGCTAGCAATGATATTAAGATCCACAACATCCATACATTTTATTTTTCTAAACAAATACAAAATCTTCAACATTTCTCAACAATGTTAACTTACTTTAACTCATTCACATATATTTTGTAGACTATAAAGCCAGTTCGAGAAGGAAAAAAATAAATAAATATAGAGAAAACCTGAACTTCACCGTATCAAACCACCAAATCAAAATGATTTCCAGACCGTAACCTCTCTATGCCCATGCCGCATGAATAGTAAACAAATATAAATCACTACGACTAGCAAAAAAAATAAATAGAGTTACCACTTCATGACAATACCATCCTCCTATAGAACTTCTTTATTGCTAGATTTCCATTTCCATTAGTTCTCTTCTTCACTGCACTTTTCATGATTTTCTTCACACTTTAGCCTTGTAAGTTTGATTCACAGCCTAAGATTTTTGAGCAGGATATTTTTGAAAAACAGAGCGAGCACTCAACACATCCAAGATAACAAAAACTTATTTCAAACCAAATGAAGTAACCTTATTCCCTCAACGTTCAATGCAAAAAACAGAAGAAACTACAGGGTTGGTGTAATGTTGTTGGTTTGTACAGAAGAAAAAAACCTTTCCCTCAAGCCACGCCATCCCTGACTTCGATATTTCGCTCAAAGGCACACTCGAATAACTTGTGCAATGATTCGAGATTTCACTCATAGGCAAACTTGAATAGCATGCACAATGAATGTTTTCACATTGCATACCATTCTTTGAGTATCGGCTCCTTTGAACCTTCTCAGACTTCAGACAGCTTCTAAATGCCTCTACAATCAAATGCCTAGCAGTCAAATACATTTATCATTGCTAAATATATGGTATCTACATGCTAATTATTACAGAATCCACATCCTCCATGGGCTTCTTATCTTTAAAGACTTGTAGACTCAGGCACTCCATTTTATTTCATGAAGTTTGTTGTTTATGATAGGTGCAGGAACAATTGTGCTCTGATACCATATGAAGAGGCTAAATACTTGATCGTTTATTGAATGCAGCTGAATCATTTTTATACAGGAAAGAATACAGTTACTTCAACTGTAAGTATGCAACGACTGGTAATTGCATAACACTAATTAGTGGAGAAGGGTATATAATGCAGAAGGGTCTAATAGTGGGGATAGAAGTAGTCCTCAGTGGATCCCATAGTGGAACACTTTAATATCCAATTGCAAAACATTTTTTATCCATAAAGTATGCAAAGTGACAAATCATGTGATGCCACATCAGCACACCAATAAAACACGACTTAGTGCACCACTACAGATCTCACTTTTTTTTTGGGACCTTTTGGATACCTCAACAAAAAGCATGTTGATGTGGCCCTAAAACGAAATATAGAAGCACATGAGTTGTCAAATAAACTGTTGTGCAGAATTGGGAGTGATTTGAAATTTCCACACAGGATTTTGAGAAACACGAAATTAGGGTGCTCCACTATGGGCCCCTCTGCCCTAAGCAAGTGTTAATTAATTTATTTGTTTAGGAACTAAAGTTTTATTTAATTGATTGGTTTAGTTATTTGATTTTAGAAGACCAAAGGAAAATTTAAGAATAATGAACAGCAGATAATTAATTACTTATCTAATTTGTGAAAGATTAGTATGAAGAAGTAAAGAGGAATTTAGGGCTTCTACAATTACATTTTAAAATTCTTGAATTCTATTCAAGATGTGATGTTGAAGCCTTATTTTTCCTTAACCTAAATGTAAACCTAAGAAATCAATATTATTGTTATGAATGCCCATTTTCTTAGAATCTATAAACAAATGCAATTTTGTTTGATGGATTTAAATAAATTATTTAAATATTGCTCATGTTAAAAAATATTGTTATAAAAAACAATAATATAATCAATATATACAACACAACATTATTTTAAATTTCTAAGTGTCTTATTCATTTTTTTAAAAATATGTTGTTGTAACGTAGAGACCAAAATGAATTACATTTAATTCATATAGTCGTTGAGGGATTGAAAATGTTATTTTATACTTATCTTCTTCCTTTGCCTTTATTTGCCAGAATCTATATTTGCAATCAAACTTAGATAATATTTTCTTTGTTGTTTCTTTTCTAATCAAAATTGAACTTAAATAGATTAGATAATGAATGAAAATATAATATCATTAATATTTTTGTAATTTACATGAATCCTTTTCTTACCTCCCTCCCCTTTTCTCCGATAAATTTACTAAAAATGTAGAACATAAATAACAAAACTTTTCTTTTTCTAATGAATCCTCCAACTAGTAGCTCATTGTGATGTACATTCATTTATGTGACTTCATTGAGGCTTAGAAGATAAATTGGTTTATGAGGAATGATGTGCTTGCATTCTAGAAGTATATGAATACCACATTCTTCTTGTTCTTCTTTCCAAAACTTTAATGGATTCATGCTTCAACATTCCTTTTAAAAAATTTCTTGGATTATGTAGAGTTTATTCTCTTTCGTTTGTTTGATTTTTAATTTTCTTTCAATTTTTTCTTGAAGAAATTGGAGATGTTCCTAAGATAGCTCTAATTCCCTCTATTGGAGAATCACACTCTACAATAAATGGTTTTGAGAAATCTAGAATGACATGAATAGGGCATGAAATCATTACCTCATTAAGTTTATCAATTTTTTTTGAGTTGTTTCTATCCATGTAATATCTCATTTATTTATCATATCAATTAAGGGTGTTGCATACTCGATATATCCTTATCCATGCCAATTTTATAAGTCTGTGTTGTTGGAGATATGAACAATAATCCACTTGAAGCTGCACACACTTCAAAGGATCAACCAAGAAGAATACCATCCACATGAATAAATAAGTGTTGCAACATGAGCAAGAATACAAATTGATCAAATGATGATCTTGAATGAATTGAGATAGAGCTCATGAGATGATTTACAAATGTACAAGAGTCTTTATTATATAGGCAAGGTGAGAGGAGGTTGGATAACCACCTTAGTTACAAACATTAAGTGCCTAATGCAGAATTATAAATGCATGAGAGAAATATTAAATGCCTGGATAACTACATGCCTATTAATGAGATATGGTTCCATTAAATACTAGTTTCTAGAATGCCACCTAGGAAACTAACTGCTAAGTAAACTTATTAATGATGTGAATAGGACCTCACTAACATCTAGTTAGGAAATATCTCCATTCACACTAACATGTGCAATTTTACTTTGATGTTGACTACTTGTTTCACTTTAGCATGCATCTTAATAGTAGTTGACATCTAATTCAAAGTTAGGGGGGGAGGGGGGGGGGGAATAATGCATACTTAGCATTTTCCCTTTTGTTTTAGATCAATTTTGATAAGGACATCCTTAGTGCAATGACTAATATACAAGTATACAAGTGGCTTATTCTAACATAAAGTTAAAACATAACATGAACCTATAATGATTACATTGTCACATTTGTTAAGGGCTAGTCTCAATACTTGGTTCATAAATCATAATTGACCTATGTTTGTTACACAAAATGAGGGTACGAGCCTTAAACTTATAATTCAAATTTAAACTTGGTCTCTATTGAGTTCATCCAAATAATATTATGTTCTCTCTTGAGCATGTAATTCATTAACTTGTGTTATATGATGTTTTAACTAAGGAAAAATCCTAATTCATTTGAATAATGTAAGAATGTGATCTAATTTGTATTGCCTCATCATAGAGGAGTGTGTCACATAGAATCAATATTGCATCATTAACTTATGGTTTGATAGTTTTAGGCATTCCTTTATGCTTGTTTACCATCTTTGATCATTGTTCTATATTCTTGACTCAATAAAAAGGATTGGACCAAAGGAACATTCCCTAGTTAAGAAGCTACTAAATAATATCTACAAACACTAGCCATTTTAAAATCAATTACCAAGCATCTTAAGCTGATCATATTCTTATCATCAAAATTAGTGAAGTTTAGATTTGTGGGCTAGGTTCCTATCCACACACAAGTTTCAAATCCACAAATGCAAAAGATCAATTCCATAAATACATTATTTAATTTGAATGTTAAACACAAGATTTAGTAGTTCCAAAACAATTGTGTGGTAATATTTTATTTTCTGATATACTGATAAATTGATTGAAAACATGTACCACAATAAATCTACATCATATTCCAATCTAAATGTTCTATTTTATTTAAATAAATTTTATATATTTATTTCATAACATATCTATACAAACTCGTATAATTTTAAACTCATTGAATGTTCTTTTAATTTTTAATTTTTTTAAATGAGTATTTCCTATAATAATCATATATATGCAAGTATAGAAAGAAGATTCATAAAGAAGCATACTCACAAAGTCTAATAAGATAAAGAAGAGTAAACATAAACAAAACTAAACCTAATAAAATCTAAGCATCTAAAATAAAGAGGATCCTTATCATGAAAATTGCCTCAAATGGGAAAATAAAATGATCATTACCAATTATTTATTCTTTTCAAAACTAGAAGACAGAATTGGAAAATGTCAACCAACATTAAACAATAAGAAATAAAAAAAGTATATAAGACGACTTTAAGATGGCGTGTTTGATATTCTTCGAGCCATACAAAACGTCTGCGTTTTATAATTGTATTTGCAGCGATCACATGGATTGATAGAGAAGCGACTTGTTAATGGCAGTTCACGTTCTCCATAAACTTATAAATTTGAATGGAAATCAGTTAATAACATTATGTTTCCACAGTCCATTATCATAAGGGAAGTCAAATCAATGTTTTGTTCCGCAAGAAATACACGTAACATATAAAAAAAGAGGCAAATCCGAAAGTGCATCCAAATAAAACTGAAAAGTGGAATACAGTTTGTGGGTCAGATAATTTCGGGCTGGCTTAACCAGCACACTCTAGGCGTTGACCCGCTTAGGTGTGGGCCCCTTAATCCGTCCCGTTCCCCGTTTCTCATCACCGTTCCCTGTTATCGCGCGCAGAGTCTTAAGTTTTTCAAACATTTTTCTCCCGCCCATATATCCCCATATGCAACAAACAGGTTTCCGCGCCGAACAGACTTCATCTAAACGCCTGCTCACGGCCTGTGCCAAAATGGGAGCTTTGTAACAGGGTATGGAGGTCCATCATCACTGCTGGAAATGCTCTGGTAGACATGTCTGCAAAGTGTGGAAGCATAGACAAGGGACGCGAACTGTTTGACAGGATACCTCAAATAAACATGGTCTTGTCGAATGCTAAAATTGCAGCGTATGCACAAAACGCATTTGTTGAAAAGGATTTAGAAACATTCAGTCGAATGTCATGGGCAGGTGTAAACTCAGACTCCGCAATCTTTGCCATCATCCTCCCTGCCTGTGCCAAAATGGGAGCTTTGGAACAGGGTATGGACATCCACCAGAGGATAAAGGAAAGGAATTTTGTCAGATGTTGTAGCTGCAACTGCCGTGGTAGACATGTATGCAAAATGTGGAAGCATAGACAAGGCACGTGAACTGTTTGACAGAATACCCCAAATAAATGTGGTCTCATGGAATGCCATGATTGCAGCATATACGCCAAATGGATTTGTTGAAAAGGCTTCAGAAACTTTCAAGCAAATGCAATTGGCAGTTGTAAAGCCAGACGTCGCAACCTTTGCCAGCATCCTCCCTGCCTGTGCCAAAATGGGAGCTTTGGAACAAGGTATTCAATCAATCAAAGGATGAAGGACAGGGATTTTGTCAGATGTATAAAGCTTAATGGAAGGGAGATTTTGGTCAGATATTATCGTTGGGACTGCTCTAGTAGACATATATGGAAAATGTGGAAGCATAAACAAGGCACGTAAACTGTTTGACAAAAATGCCTCAAAGAAATGTAGTCTCACGGAATGCAATGTTTGTGGGATATGCACAAAATGGATTTTACAAGGATGTTCTCAAAATATTTGAATTAATTAAGCATTTTCGAACATGTCCTGACACTATAAGCTTTGCTTGTGTTATATGTGCATGCAGCCATGCAGGTTTACATACTTAAATCACATGGGTAATCCTTACTGCATCACACCTACAATAGATCATTATGTGTGTGTTTGACCTACTTGCTCATGCTGGCTATTTTGAGGACACCTTTAACTTTATCATCAAGATCCCAGTTAAACCTTGGGTGGATGTGTGAATCTGTTTTCTTGCTGCCTGCAGATCCCATATGAATATAGACTTAAGGAGTATTTACAGCAAAACTGTTTTATATTTGGATCTTAAAAAAGATGCGACTAATTTTCTCTCAACATCTATGCAGAAGTGGGCAGGTTGTGTGAGCAAATGGTAAGGGGATTGATGAAAGATAAGGATATAAAAAGCTCCCCGAATGTAGTTGGATTGAAGGCCATAAAATGGTATGTGCTTCTTGTTAAAAAACCATCCAAAAGAACCATAGTTCACCATGTTAAACATTGGCATACATGTATTATTGGATAAGCGATCCTAAGATACACATTCAATCCCTTATAGATCAATGTGTGTTGATAATTACTTTGATGATCAATTCATAGCTTAGCTTTTTCTCTATTCATTAAGGAAAAAACCTTAAAATGGTTCTACTCTTTATGTACCTATTCTATGGGTTCCTTCCTCTATCTCACATATCTTTTCATGGAACACATTCAAGTCAACATAGGATTGTGGGTCAGTTACATCAATGTTATACATTGCAATCAAGGAGCAAATGAGAAGGTGATTGGTTTTATCTTCTATTATTAACCCCTTCTTTCATACATCTCATATCTTCTTCTCGACTCTAATATCAAGAGAGAATTTTTTAAGAATATTTTCCCAAAGCTTCACAATCAAAATCTCTTGCATAAATATCCAACTTTTATAACACTTTGTACCACCTTGTATGATTATACACAGGTGATAGATCACCTTAAGGTCATCTCTTTGACCTTGATGACTCTATTTTTTAACCCCGTCCTCTTCTCAAGAAACCAATAATTCTACAAAGAAGAACACCAATATATTATAATTTTCTCCTTAATCCAACCGTAACAATTAACTAAAATAATCAAATTTTCCTTAGTCCTCTTTGTCATCTAAACTTACTATATCCATTCACAAGCTAACTCTAATTGGATGAGGCTTGAAAAAATCATAGTTCCATCTTTCATGAGTTTCTTTGAATAACCTTATCTAGCTTCATCCTATCCAACCCTTGAACCCCAACCTCTTCTATTTTACCAAATTTACCATTTCTTTATAGTATATTGACCTATTTTTCTATGAAACATGCCTTACTATTATACTCTCCTTTTGTTTTTCTCAATTAGCTCTTTGGAAATCCTTATCACCAAATCATGTTCCCTTTTACCTAAATATTATTTTTCATCTTCACTTTCATAATATTCTCCTAGGATATGCTTATATTAATCCAACCCTAGTAATTACTAGAGTTCTTTTTCTTTTTCTATTTTTCTTAAGTTTCTACATGACAAATGTTTCTTGACTTTTTCCTTTTTTTTCTCCTTTGTATTAAATTTTCCAATTTATCTTTTGTCAACGAGGATTCTCCTATTCTATTTATTTTCTATATTTGATTTGTTTGCTTCTCTAATTTAATTACTTGTTACTACTTTAGCATCATAGATTACATTTGGACTAGACAATTATTCACTTTTTAATTAATGGTGCCAACACATTATTATAGAACTATTAAATTTGGGACAGCTATTAAACTCATGTGATTTATCACCACAAAAATAACATGTGGATTTTCCTCCCTTTTTTTCTTCTACACTCATTAGCATAATGTCCTAGTTTACCATAATATTTTGGCCTTTTGGTCCTTCTTTCTCAAATACCTCTATTATTATCATGGTAGCCTCCCCTACCACCTCCATCTCAATAATTATCATGGTAACTCATGGAGGGTCATATATCTTGAATTTGTGGTACCATATAGTATATATTGTTAGGTGGTCTTATACTTTCTCTCAATTGAAGTTCCCACTAGCCATGTGCCAAATAAACATTGAATTCTTTTATAGCTAAACCCTATGTTTTATCCAACCCATATCCAAAAAATAATGAATCTTCTTCATGAAGTAACATTGGACACCTATTTGTGTCATGTTTGTCCCACTTTGTACTTTACAATATATACTTACTATCTTTCTACGAAATTTCCCAAGTTCCCCTCTTAGTATGGTAGCCCTCTTCATGCCTTTGGTTATCAAACTTTCATTCCTTAGATGTTCTTCCCTAGTGTAATTTTTGAACCAAAATTTACTTCTTCTAGATGGCAGAGAGGTTGTTGGCCCACAGTTTCTGTTGCACCAAAAGATCGACCTGTTAACACTCGATACAACTACCAGAGTTAATGGATCCACGGGAGGCAGTTAGTCCATGTCGTGAATCCTGAGGGGAGCGTTGACCTTTTTCCAACAAACTCCCCCTCAGCATTACCCGAGGGGATTCGAACCCAACATCTTTGGCTCTGATACCAATTATTGGCCCATAGTTTTTGTTGCACCAAAAGATCGACCTATTAATGCTTGATACAACTACTAGAGTTAATGGATCCACGAGAGGCAGTTAGTCCATGTCACGAATCCCAAGGGGAGCATTGACCATCTACCAAGAGAGGTATCATATTTCTTACTTCAACATTATGTTGTCCAAATCTAAGTAAAATTATCAATTTCATCCTTTCTTACTAAATCATTCTCCCTTATATTTGACTAGGATTATATTATGGTGATCAATTCTACTACATCCTTATACAAAGAGGAAATCTTCTCTTCTACTTCTGCTATAATGTGAGAGGTTAAACCTAAAATAAAACATTCAATTCATTTATTTTATGTCAAGGTTTCTTCTAGCTTTCTAGCCACACATTTAAATCATTGTTCATGATATTTTATTCATTCCTCAGTTTTTGTGATCTTCCATATTTTATTTGTTTTTTTGCTCATACATTAGGTGAATGGAAATGGGTTAGGGACCATTAATGTGGTGTGTCTAATCTTATTTCATTATTCTTTCAATTGAACTAAATATAATTTGTAATAGCAATCATGAAGGAGGTGGATGATCACGATGATGGTGATTAGAAGTTGAAGGCATTTACACAACTTTCCCTATCCTAGGCACTAGGAGAGAAGGTGGAACATCTTTGCATTTAGTAGGTGGGTATGCTTATTAGTGGAGGAATTAGGATGCCATTTTTGGGAGTTGTTCCCATGTGAATTCAATCATTGAAAGATGTTCATTTTTTAGATTTCCTATTATTAGAAGATGCTCTTCAAGAAGTGTATGGGTTTTTGAATGAAACCAGAGTTTTGGAAAAGCATATGAAGATTTCTTGTCCCATTATTCTATGAATTTTGGGTTATTATAGTTACATCTAGGTGCTATCAAATTGAAGAGAGAAGTGTGTTGTTTATGTACTCTTATTTCAAATGATTACTACATACTTCAGTCTCTCTTTGATAGTCAAGTTTTTCCTACAAGGGGTTCTCCATGCACATTTGGTGTTATGTGCCATATTCTAATGGTTTGTTTATTTGTATTTATTGTTATATACTTCCACATAATTTCATAATGCTTAATCTAATGTTGAAGAGATTACATTTGTAGTAATCTACCCTAATTTACCAACATTATGAATTTCCCATCATACAATTTTAGAATTTTGTACCTTATTTGTAAATGTTATCAATTGCTCAACAACCTGAAACTCCTAATGAATTAATTATTTCCCTTTAATAATGAAATTGTTTATTTCTGTTTCATGTCCACCATGATGCCTTTCACTCCTCCCATATAATTTCTACCCTCCCTTAAAATTATAAAATTGCATCTACACCTTCAATCCCCCACTTTACTCTATGGAGGTCCAAATGTCTCATTTAATTTTATAATCCTCATATATTTTTATCCAAGATCTACCACTCTATTATATTCTTATACTTTTCAAAGTTTCAATATTTATGTAAAGTAATTGCTAAGTGCTCATCAAGTTCTACATCCTGGCTCCAAATGTTTGCTCCTCATTAATAACACACAATATAGCTAATTTATTTGTGTGTAACTCAACTTTGTGGAGTGTGTGTGAACCATCAGACCTACC
>VDFB02337365.1:0-14284 GCA_007258455.2 Sequoia sempervirens
GATGTGACCTTTCGATGATCACATGGGGAAGAGGAGATTCCTTGGAAGAATAAAAGTGAATATCAAATTGACATGATTGGGGATATCTCAAGGATAAGACAAGGAAGCTCAGAAGTACCTTGGATAAGACAAGGTGCTTATAATAGAAGGTTCCTAACCCATGTGACTGATATGACCTCTCAATGATCACATGGGGAAGAGGAGAACCTTGGAGGAATAAAATGGAATTTAAAATTCTATTTGGAAGGACATGGGGATAATAAAATGAATTTAATATTCCTTGGGGGATGAGGAGAGTTGACTAAGATGCTGATTGGACTTGACCAATGATTAGAAGATAGTTAGTGGTTAATGAAGATTAGAAGCCAACTTGCAAAAGTTGGAGGACGTGAAACATCCTAATCAAGGATTAGACATGTACACATCCCTAATGATGGAATTAGGAGGTGGATTAGGATTAAGGAAAAGTGATGGAGGATGGGACATGTGAGGGATAAAATAAATGTATTATTTATTTAATTCTTTTGAGGAAAAGGGGAATAAAGGGTAAGGTATTTAATTATTAACTAAATACCTTAGGGATTTAGAAGAATTTAAGGATATTAATTAAATAATAGAAATATTACTTAATTAATGCAAATAAGAGGATGTTTAGACGACAAGGGATAAATTTGGACAAATGGAAGTGTCCAAATTTGGATGTCTACATTTTTCCCCTCTTTGAGATGGTGTTATGAAGTAGTATCATTTCAAAGAATATTAAAACATAGAACCTGGAATAAGATGGTTAGGTTGGGAAAGATTCCCCAGTCATCAAGGAGTGATTGGGAAGAAAGATGATGGGGATGAAGATGAAGGTTAGGGATTTAGGATGCTCCCTCGAGAGGACATACAGGTTCAAGAGAACATAGGTGTGCTCTCAAAATGGATGAGATGATGAGAGAGTAGATGAGGAAGATGATGCAAAATTATGGATAAGAGAGGATGAAAAGCAACAAGATATGGGGAAGCACAAATGGATGGAAAGACAAAGGTGATGTTACCCTATTCAAGCTACAAGCCAAAGTGGGTTGATGAGGGAACGATATATCCCAAAACAACACAAAGATAGGGAAGGATACATCCCGATGAAAGTGTTGTTGATGAGGGAAGGATACATCCCAAAACAACACCAAAGGATAGGGAAGGATACATCCCTATGAAAGGGTTGTTGATGAGGGAAGGATACATCCTGAAACAACACCAAAGGATGGGGAAGGATACATCCCGATGATGATGATGATGATGATGATGATTGGATAAAGGCTTATAGCAAGGCTGGGAACAATAACAAGGATGTGATTAGATGATTTGTGTTAGTTTGAATTGATGAGGACTGGATTGAGATGTGAGATGGATGAAAGGAATAAAAATGATGGGGGAAAAGATGCTTAGAATAACCAATCTATATTATTCTAAGAAGATTGAAGGGATGATGATAATACATTGGATGGATAGGGGGAGAGTGATGAAGGATGAATGGATGGGGGGAGTTTGATAGATAAGAGGATGGGGGATGGGGAGATGAAATGTAATCCTAATGCAATTTTCCATTTTTAGAGCATTATTTTTTGCTATGGAATAAGACACAAGATGCCAGGGTATGAAGAACCAAGTTCAATTAGTGTCTAATGCATAAGACAAACACAACAGACAAGAAGGCTATCCCAATACTCCAAAGTTGCGAAGACCTTGGTTGGGCTAGGTATTGGGATAACCACAAGCACAAAAGATGTCTCTAGAGGTAACACAACACCGTGATCTGGTGGTACCTATCAACCACCAAGACAAATAACAAAAGAAAACAATCAAGATATTCCCTAAGGATTAGGCTCAAACACTCCACATAATAATATGGATGGGATCAGTACGTACTTGACAAGGATGATAGCTCAAATGATAAACAAAACCAAGTATCAAAAGATCACAAATCACTTAGAATGTCCTTTCCATAGGATCAAGGGATGGATGGGGTTGAGGTTCACTATGAAGGATGCACTTGTTGAGACTCAAAGTAAGATACTAAACTAAAAAGATTACTGATAAATGACACAAGGAACCGACACTGAATCCTTTCATGATAACAAGCAGATCTCATTTGTGAACTGTAGCTGATAGCGGATATACTTCGATGACATCGTAGGACATGAGACATCGAGACACAAGGATGGAACACCCAAGACCTAGGGTCAACACCAAAGATTACCTTCCATGTGAAAGCATAACCCTCAGAAATTGATAAAAGGCCACAAGGATAAAAAGCTGAAAATAATGGAGACTCATGGATGACAAAAGATCTGGGATTGATAAATTCCTAGGTGAATCACAATGATTCACCTTACCATGAAAGCCAGTGGACAACGAACCGAAAGACTACAGGAGAAATGTTGAGGATGATGAGATGACCAAGATAAGTGGATAAAATGATGGGACCGATACAATGAGACATGATAGACCTAGTGGATAAGATAGGATGATGGTGATCATGTGTAGCTTAGGGATGAGATAGTTATCCAAATCATGAAAAGATGAATTGGGAGGATGACATGATGGAGAGATGAGTGATGAGAAGTGATATGACATTGGAAAGATGTGTGAAAGAAGTGGGAATGATGACAATGAGAGAGATGGCATTGGGTTGCATGGGGGAATCCTATAGCCAGATACCAATTACAATGGATTATGAGATGGGATGAGGATAGAGATAAAGGGATGGATAGATAAAGATAATGAGATAGGAAGATGCTAGAACGAATGGATAAAAGGGATACAAATTTGAATGGGGAAAAGGTTACTGGATGGATAGACAGAAAGGTAAGGGTTTGGAAGATGGATGGATATAGGGATAAGGATGGGGAGATGAAAGGGATACTATGATGGATGGATGGGAAGATAAGGATGGGAGATGGAAAAGGATGATCTCTAAGGACTATGTCACAAAGGTGGTAGATTCCCCCACTCTAGATATGTCATGTGTGGTGAGGCAGGAGGGATGGGAGATAGAAGGATGGGAAAATAAGGAAGTGAGATGGATATGGATAGGATGCATGGATAGGAAGGAAGATGGTTGTGGATAAGGATTAGGATAGTGTGTAGGTGAGGGGGATGTATGCCAAGAGGTGTCCAAAGCATGTATATATGTTTTCCCCTATCTATATCAAGATCACAAGGAGGATGAAGGGATTGGGATAAATGGGACATGACAGGTAGGATGTGGAAGATATGTTGGATGGAGGGGATGGGTGAAGGGGATGTTGTTTCTACCAAGTGTAGAAGTAAGTTGGATGGGGGGGAGTTACACATGACACTTTTGCCGTGTTTCATCGATGTATCTATCCGCAACTCTATCAAGCCACCATTGGATGAATTATTTTCTTTACTCTTTTTACTTTGTTTTTAATTTTTGACTCTTTCAACTTTTTTACTTTTTAACACTTTTTGATTTTTCATTTTGGATTTCGGACTTTGATAGTATGCATGGAAGATGGATAAGGATAGGCGGATTTGGAATATGCGGATAAGGAGATAGGATGGAGGACCCTACCATCGAAGTTCCATATGAGGTATTACATCCAAGACGATTCATATTGATTGCTGGAACCAAGGTTATGAAGATAGATGAATTATGTAAGGGAATGGATTAAAGGGATTGGATGAGGGAGATATGCGGGATAATGGATGGGATGTTGGAAAGTGTATGGATGGAAGGATGGGGTAGGTGTGTGAGGGAGTGATGAGTTTAGGACCAACATTGGCACATATGGTGGTGGACGTGAAATGATAAAAGGATTAATGGATGGAGAATGTGGTGATAATGGAGGAGATGGGATAGTGAGTTTTGGAACATAAGGACCCAACACAAATTTAGGAGATGGAGGGTGCGTATGATTAGCTTTTGTATTAGCAACTTTGGATGTCATTACATATTTTTCATTTGGAGGCACTGCATCTTTTTTCTTTGGGATCCACATGGTTTTGATTTTTGTTTTGGTGGTCCTTTGAGACCTATGGATTTGATTTGGATTTTGAATTTGATTTTTCTTTTCTTCACCATGTATTTTAGAGGGGACATGGGGAGCTTTAGATTGATGTGGATGTTTAGATGTATGCATTTTTACTTTGGCATCCAAAGTGCTTTTAGTAGCAATGGGATGGGTATGATGAGATGGGTAGTGTGGAGGAAACATGAATAGAGTGATGGAGGTAGGATTTTTAGGATGATATGTGGATGGAGGATGTGTAGGTACGTGCCTTTGTTGATCCTGATTAGGGAACATGAGAATGATATGTTGATGATGGGTGACATGGAGGGCTGATGGATGGATGAAAGGATGAATAAGACGAGATGGAGGAGGGGATTTTGAGATATAAGGGCCCAAAATAGACATAGTACCGAGAGGATATGTGATGGTGGGTGGAGGGACATAATGACCCAAAATGGATGGAGTGGATGAAGGATAGGGGATGGTGGATGGAGGGATGTAAGGACCCAAATGGAGTGGATCAGAAGGATTATGGATGGTTGTTTCGAGGTGATACTTATGGATGAGGAGGATGGCAATAAACATCTGAATGGAAGGAGCCTATATTTCCTTTGGAATATATTTTACACAGATCTAGGAGGTTGTACCAAACATCTTTTGTGGATTGGCAGGAGTCTTAGAATATTATCCAAGAGATTAAGGCAATTTGTTCTTTGGCTCTTTTAAAATTCTTTGCTCATGAAGGCCTAAACCTTTTTCCTTAATAGAAGTTTGGAGACTACGACGATTTTGTTAGGTCTGAAGAATGATGCTAGTCCATTATTAGGTAGAGAGGATGATGGTGGTATATGTTTTATTTTTCTTCTAGAGACCACTCATGGAAGAATGGAGAGTACCAAGGGGATATAAAAGTGGTGAGGGAACAGTAGGTTTAGGCGATGTTGAAGGATCATGAGATGGAGATGATGGGATAGCAACATCTGGATGGGTGGTATCAGGAGAGAGATTAGGTGATATGATAGGATCTGGATCTGTGGTAGTAGGCAATAAGGGATCATGCGATGGAGTGATCAAATCTTGAGTATCAAGGGAATCATGGGATGGAATGGATGGGGGATTGTGATCTTGAGATGGACTAGATGGGATGATAGGATCTTGATGTGGAGAAGGGGATATGTTGGTATGATTAGGATCAGGCTCTTGGCATGACTCATCTTGTGTGGGTGGCATGATGATGGAGTCTTGAAGGGACTCTTCAAGTGGGGAAGATGGAAGGATAGGATTCGATTCATGGAAATGGAGAATTTTTAGAGGAAGGGATTGGATTTTGTGGTTCTTTGTTAGCTCAAGGGATCTCATAAAGTAGAGGATGGGGAGGGACTCCAATGGATCTGGGTTTGATGATTCAAAGGGCTTGAGTGGTGCTAGGGTGGTAACACAGTGGAGAAGGGTCTCATCACTGGGGACCATAGATGATGGATTGTGATAGCATGGTTCCATGACTACAATGTGTGGAGTGGGGGATGTCTACTTTGTCACAAGTCCTTGGAGAGCTTTTGGAGTGAGAAACTTGCATACTCTAGGCTTGGATGGGGTGATGGACATAGATGAAGGATTAGGGATTGTTGAAGGATTGGGATTATGGAGGGGTTGAATAGGATTAGATGGAGGAATGGGATTGGATGGAAGACTAAGAGTAAGTGGAGGATTAGGATTGGATGGAGGGTTAAGGTAGGGATATCGGGATGGTGAACTAGAATAGGAAGACGTGGATGATGGATTGATGCTAGGGGAAGTAGATGAGGAATTAAGATAGGAATATTGGGATGGTAGATTAGGATAGGAAGATGTGGATATTGGATTAGGATAGGTTGATGGGGGTGTAGGATTAAGATAAGAAGGTGTGGACATATGATTAGAATGGGTAGACTGGTAAGGAGGATTAGGATAGGGGGACATGGATGGGGGAATTGTAATATGAGTATTGGGATGGTAGATTAGGATGGGAAGATTGTGAGGATAGATTGGGATAAGAGGATGTGGGTGGTGGATAAGAAAATGATGTAGAGGAAGGATATGATGGAGATGCAGGCAAGGAAGATAATGGATATCCCTTGTCAAAGGTAGCATAAGGAGAGTTATTAGGTGTGGATGGAGACGTAATGGGATAACTCAGAGAGGTGATTGGATTTTTAATGACACTTTGGGAAAGCTTGCTAGCAATGATAGAATCAAGGGGATCTATGTCATATACATCTTGATCAACAAGACTTTTGTTATAATTATCAACATAATTAGGATTCCCCTTGACTACTATTTTTGGTTGCATCGATGGAGGATAAGGATTCATGATGTCAGATGGGATGGATATGGATTTAGAAGGAAAGAAAAGATGATGAAAAGGTAAATATTTGTTTTGATATTAGAAGATCTTGTATGTAGGTGGACTAAAGCCCAGATTGGAATTAAAGCTCATATTGGGATTGGATCAAAGCTCAGATTAGGATGATTGGAGGATGTAATGGGATTAGACTGGATAAGATCAATTGATGAGAAAATTTGATAAGATTAGATGATGGATTAGATAGGATGATGAAAGGGATTCTAAACCATGTTCAGAGATCACCCTAGGTGACTTAAGGCATTGATTGATTGGATAAAAGGATAAATAGATGATTGTGGCACCAAATCCACCTTGAGATTGAAAGCAGATTGATTGGGCCTAAGATGATAACCCACTCAAGACAGATGATAATACTGAGAAGATGTGAGTGATACCGATTGAATGCAAACACCTAATTCAATTTGGATAATAACCTCTAAAACAAATTTTAGGAGATTTGGATCAAGAAAATGATGATGGATGCGTAACCCAGAGTCGTTCTAAGACGTACGTATTTGATTTATATGATGAATGGATGACTTGTAGATGGAATGAAGTGAAGATTACCATTGAATGGAAGATGTAAATGGACTGGAGGACAAGGTCGCCTATGCATTGGGCCTAGTTGCCTATGTCTGTGGTGTGGTTTCCTATCTAGTTTCTGGACTCTCATAACAGTTAGACGGACCCTCAGAACGGGTAGATAGATTTGCAAAACAGGTAGACAGATACTTGGAATGAGAGAATGAATGCTCAAAAATAGGAAAGGGATGCTTGAAAGGGTAGATTGACTCTTGAAACAAGGAGATAAGAGCTTGGAACAGATGAAGGAGTACTCAAAAGGAGGGAATGGATGCTCAAAAGGGTAGACTGACTCTTGGAACATGAAGATGAAAGCTCGAAAAGGATGAAGGAATACTCGAAATGAGGGAATGGAGGCTCAAAAGGGTAGACTGACTCTCGAAATGAGGAGATGAAAGCTCAGAATGGATGAATGGATTGACTGAATGGGAGAGGAGATTAGCTGTTCAGGGATTAAATTCGCCCAAATTGATGGAAAACTTACTCAACAAGGTGGCAAATGCTTATTCATTGAAAACAGGTGAAAACGACATAAGACAATTGACATAACAACTTAGATGGAAGACGGGATTGGTTGTTTTTGGAGCTAAATCACCCATCCAAGGGGAAAAACCACCCAACTAGAGGGTGGAGTTTCCTAACCTAAGGACAAAGTCACCTATTCTAAAGAACAGGCAAGAACAATGAAAAATGACAAAGAACAACTGACAAAACAATTGAAAAAGCATACAAAAATGCCCGTTTTAGGGCCTGGTCGCCCCTCTGCAGGTCTTGGCCACCCTTGTTCAAGGTTTGGGCACCCAAAAAAGGGGTAAGGATCCTATTCTAGGGAAAGCATGAGAATGATTGAAAATGACAAAGAACAATGACAAAACAGACAAAAAAAGCAAGCAAAAATGCCCATTACAGGGCCTAGTCACCCCTCTAAAGGTCTTGGCTGCCCCTGTTGAGGGTGTGGTTTCCAAAAAAGGGGGAAAGGTTTCCTATTCTAGGGAATGGGCAAGAACGATTGAAAATGACAAAGAACAATGACCAAACGAACAAAAAAGCAAGCCAAAATGCTTGCTTTAGGGTCTAGTCGCCCTTCTGTAGGTCTTGGCCACCCCTGTTGAGGGAATGGTCACAAAACTAGGGGGAAATTCCACCTATTCTGGGGAACATGTGAGAAAAATAAAAAATGACAAAGAACGATGATAAAACAGACAAAAAAGCAAGCCAAAAATGCCTGTTTTAGGGCCCGCCCCTGGTATTCCGAGCTACTTTCTGATGACGTGCGGGTTCACCAAACTGGGGAAAGACCAACGACTTAGGAACGGGTGAGAATTGAAAATGACGAGAACCACTAAGAAAGCCGATGAAACGCTTTCTCCGAATGACACACAACTTGAAATTAATCCATGACGTCTCAAACATACCCAGAATTATCCAAATGGATCATTAATCATAATGCATGAGGGGAACAAAACCCATAGATGCAAAAACCAAAGAACCAGGAACGACCGTAATTGAGTGGAATGACTTTGGAGCAAAATTATTCAAGCGCACGCCTCTAGGGTTTAAGCCGTTCCATTCAATTGTCTCCCCGGATCTGGCCCCGGGCTCCTCCTGAAAGTGGAAAAGATGAATTCTTTTTGACTCAAACGTGAATAAGCAACGACTATGACGAGGTAGGCTGCCCTCTGGTCAGCCCTATTCTGCAATGGTCATCACGAATATTAACAGGAACTCTGACTTTGGTAGAAAAATTAATCTGGCGGAAAAGGACATACAAAACACCTCACAAATGGCAAAGAAAAAGGTATGGTTGACTGGATTGATATAAGATATGCATTGGTTTCGCAGTTATCATCAAACAAATCACGTCCCCATGATTAGTATTATGAGGGTACGCCAAAACACCAACTGAAGCAACAAGGGTGATATAGGAGTCCTGATACGCCCCAAGATAAATGGAACCATGAACACCAACCCATCACGCTACGGAGTTGGGAACCCAACTGGAGATACCTGGCTATTCTGCATCTTCATGTTCATCCAGTAGGTATCCTGCTTCCTCGGTATTACCACCGGGTAGACACCATTACGACCAGGATTGGGGTGCTACAACCTTGTCCCTTAAACAATACCCCGCCAAGACGCTGGTTGGATCATCCCCTTGGGGCAGGATGAAATCCCTCAGCAGTCCCACTAAGAAGAGAATGCTAACCATTTTTGGCTACTCTCTAGGCTCACACGAAGTGCAAGGGGAAACCTTAAACGATGTAACGCCCCCTTGGGTAACATAAAGGACTTAAGTAAGCTACAATTTCTCTTAACCATGATCACCAAATGGTGCAAGGGGATTGGATACATCAATATATTACTTAAAAATAAAGCACACAATTTATTGACTCCTCTACTTAGACTATGTGCCTAATTAGTGCAAAATGAAAGCAAAAAACTAACTAAATGTCTTGGTCCTTTCGTCCTGCAATAAACGTGTTAGTAGTTTAACCTTCAGTCTTCATTAAGCATGAAATAACTACACAAATGTTAATAAAAATATTCACAATCACCAAAAACATGAGTTAGGGGGTGAGTATAAATCAAAATGATATAAAACGAGCCCTAAAAATGACCTAAAACATTTTACCTCAAACAACTCTATTTGGGCCTAGCCACCCCTCTATAGGTCCTGACCACCCCTGTATAAGTCTTGGCTGCTCCTCTAAGGTCATGGCCACCCCTCTAAGGTCTTGGCCACCCCTCTATAGGTCTTGGTCACCTATCTGAGGCCCTGGTCACCTTTGTTGCCAAAACAGAGAGTGAAACAAACTGTTATGTCCTAGAAAGGAGTCTGTGTCTAGGCAAGGTCGCCCTTATGCAGGTCCTGGTTGCCTCTATCATCAAATAGGTCAATGATGAGTTTTTAAAAAAGGATGAGAAGCTATTACCTTATAAACACATGGTTGATGAATTTAAGAAGTCTTTCACCTCTATTCAGTTTGACCAGATCCCAAAAATATAGAACAAAGTTACTGATGCGATGGCTACAATTGGTTCCTTAATTGACATGCCCAAGGATCAGACAAAGTGTGAATTCCTGGTGGAACAACTTTTAATCCCTACATACGATGTCCTTGAGACTGAGATGGTGTGTGAAATCGTAGGTCCTGCATCCCCATGGTATCACGATATCTATGCCTATCTTCACGACAACATCCTACCTGCTAACCTTACCCACAATCAACGCAAGTCATTCATCCAATTTGCATCCCATTACACCATCATAGGTGATACTCTTTATCTTCATGCCTATGATGGAACTCTTCTTCAATATCTAAATGAGACTGAAGCTCACACTGCATTAACAAAAGTACACAACAATGTTTGTGGGGCCCACTCAAATGGCATGGCCTTAGCTAAGAAAATTCTCAGTGCTAGTTACTATTGGCCTACATTGGAGCATGACTCTTGTGACTTTGTGAAGAAATGCTTACCTTTCCAGCAACATGTAGATCTGATACATGGTCCTGTTGAAGATCTATAACCCATCATAGCACCATGGCCTTTTTCTCAATGGTGTTTTAATTTAGTTGGCAAGATATATCCTCCATCCTTTGATGACCACACCTTCATTATCATTGCTACTGAGTACTTCACTAAGTGGGTGGAATCCATACCACTCTCCCAAATAACATGTACTCAGATATCCAAATTCATCCTTTACCATATTATCTATAGATATGGTATCCTCTCCACCATCATTTTTGACTATAGATATGGTATCCTCTCCACCATCATTTTTGACAATGGAAAACCATTCAAAAACTAGGCTGTAAGAGAGGTATGTGACACCTTCCATATCCAACATCAATGGTCCATGCCCTATTACCCTCAAGGTAATGGACAGGCGGAAGCCACTAACAAAACTTTGATTAAAATCTTGAAAAGGGTTGTCAACAGTACCAGTCAAGATTGGCATCTCCACATCCACCCCACCCTTTGGGCTTATAGCACATCCATCTGCACTCCCACTAGTGCCACTCTATATTCCCTTGTTTATGGTGCTAAAGCCATCTTGTCGATTGAAGTCGAGATCCCATCCCTGAGAATATCTTTGAAGAATCTCATTACTAAAGAAGACTCATAGGTTGATCACCTTGCTCAATTGGATCTCTTAGATGAGAAGAGGATCAAAGCATACAATCATCTTTAGGTGTATCATAATCTTCTTAAAAGAAGTTACAAAAAGAAAGTTCATCCCCACCAATTTAACATTGGAGATCTAGTCCTTAAAGAGAATCAGTGTACTCAACAGGACCAAGATAAGAAGGGAAAGTTTGAACCTAATTGGTTGGGTCCTTATGTTATTACAACAAAGTATGGATCAGGGGCGTACCACCTTGCCACACCTAAAGGGGAGCCCCTCAAGGAGCCTATCAACATCATGCACCTAAAGAGGTTCTACACCTAACTTAGCTGGGGTATCCTATCCTATCAAAATCTTAAAAAATACAAAAAAAATTAAAAAATTAGAAAAAAATCCAAAAAATAGCCGGAAAATGAAGTCGTCCTATGGTGAAAACCACACCCTAGTGGCGCTGGATAAATCTGAGTTGGTGAAAACCCTGGTAGCGAGCGTCCATGAGGGAAGCAATCAGTATACCGCGTGTGTTCAAAACCATGTCATCATCTTCGTTACACTAATCTATCCTGTCGCCCGTTTGTCTAATAGCGGCGGCGGTGACGTTGAGCATTGGACGATTGTCATCTATTCATAATCTTGAGCTTTTTTATCCTAATATGAGCTTTATGTTGGTTTTATGTCATCCTCTCAAGTCCTTCTTTGACTCAGTCATTGGCATTTTTCCTTCATTTGTCCTCTTCACTTTGTTGTGTTGGTCTCTCGTCTTTCATCATTTGTCTTTGTCAAACTACGTTACCCCTGTGCTTTCACGTAGGCAAGGATGATCACTTTATCTACCCCCAAGGTATTTTGACCATCCTATTTTGGTCATCCATCATCTGTCTCCATCATCCCCTTTTCGCTCTTATCCATGGTTAGTCGTTATTTGTCTTTTTTTGAACTATGTTTCCTCTACACTTTCACCTAGGCATGGTCGATCTTTTGATCCACCCTCGGGGTTTTATTTTCATTTGTCCATCATGTACTTCACCATCCATAATTGGTCTTGATTTTCCTCTTTCTGCTTTTATCCATGGTCTTTTCTGAACTACAAGGGCTATGCGCTTTCACGTAGGCAAGGCTAATCTTTGATCAGCCCCCGAGCCCCTAGGTTTGTAGGGTGTCACTCTTGTGTCTTGTGTCATGTTGTCAAGAGTGTCCCTATCTAGTTGGTTCTTCACAAATGGGATCCTCTCGTATCAGGAGATCAGGTTAGTATCAAATATTTGGCGTCATGTGGGTCATCTTAGTTTAGTTTCCATCTTCAATCTCTATAGGATGCATCCTTCCTAACAGACCTCATCAATCCCATCCATCCCATTTGATCCTATGGCAAAGGATGTTTGAAATTGACTGTGATCTTTGGATGATTTTGGATTTTTTTTATTGTTTAAGCTCCCTATTACAACTAGTCAAGGTTGCCATGATCTATCATATTATGGTGTGTTTTGATTAGTTATCATAGGGGCATATCTTGATCTTGTTGCTGTTTGCTGGGTTGTCCCATGTAGTACCCACCTAGATCTCTGAGATCTTGTGTTACACTAGGGCATCCCTTTGTGCTTGTGGTTATCCCAATGCCTGGCTAGACCAAAGTATTTGTCACTTTGGGGTGTTGGGATAGCCTTGTCTTCTATGTTTGTTTTATGAATTAGACACTAACTTGCCTTGGTTTCATATACCCTGGCACCTGGTGTCTTATGCTATAGCAAAAATTAGTGCTCTGAAGATGGGAAATTACATTAGGATTGTATTTCATAATCAATTTCGTTGCATTGCATTTATCCCTATCCATTAACCTATGATTTTGGTTGTGCAAATATTCACCTTCTCTCTCTCATTTTTCTTAGGGTATCAATGGTTTTTGATGGGTGTAGTTTCACACCATCTCCCCACATTCCCATGCCAATCCTTATTGACACTTACATTCATTGCATGTTGCATTATAGGTTCATTGAATTTTCTCCCATGTGCATTATCATCTCATTATAAGTTGATTAGATTAATCATGTTTGGTTATTCTAAGCATCTTCAATTCATTTTTATACCCATACATTTCCATATTAGTTTATATCATTACATACATTACGACCTACATCATAGATTGTTAGGACCATATCCATCATAGATAAAATCATAAAGCATACATCACATCCTACATTACACACGCTAATTGCATCCATATAAACATCAACATATAACATCATAAACATGTACATATTACATCATCATGATATACACAACATGGTGTCAATGAGGGCTGTCGCATATCATATAAATATCAAAATCAAATGTCCATCACATAGTCCATAATAATGTCTATCAATATCATCAAAATACATACCCATTGTATACATCATAATCACAAAATAAAGTACAAGTACAAGGATCTAAATCAAATGTAACCACTGCTACTCTGTACTGTCCATCCACCCTGCACCTATCGAAATCTAGTATCCGGTCATCTACCAAATGAGCTGCTCACGTCTGACCTTTGAGAAGAGTCAGGCACTGGCCCTCTGTGAGGGAGGGTGGCCTGAGAGTCACTGTATCCTCGGGTCCATTTCCCTAGTGACTAGGATGGCGTGGGCATCTGAGGAGCCTGTCAAACAAAATGAAATGTGCATTGTGCTAGATCTAGAATTGCATGCTAATAAGCAACCATCTAGAAAGATGCCTCCCTCATTTACTCATCACTCTTTGCAGCCTGATACCTAATTGCATTTCACTCATGTCTATATCTATCTCGATCTCTACTAATGACTCTCCTCTCCTATCCCCACGCCTCCTGAGCCATCCTTAGCTGATCAATCTGTGCCTATAGTCGATCTCTCACCTCCTCCATAGGCATTACTTGTGCCTCTCTATGGAATTCACTCTCTCTCCTCTCGTGGCGTGTTTTTGCTCGCCTTATTACGTCACTGCAATTTGCTGTCTCTGGCCGCGGCGGCTTTATTCTGAATCCCTCGCCATAGCCTGGCCTGCCGTGAACATCCTCTCCCCATCCTTATGTCGCGTGTTTGTGCTCTCTGGAAGTCACCCTTTCCTCCTCTCCACGCAGTAATTATCTGCTTCCTCACCTTTCAGCCTCGCATCCCCAAATGTTGTCTCTACCACAAACACCCTATC
>VDFB02337367.1:0-47821 GCA_007258455.2 Sequoia sempervirens
TATTTATTGCTAAACCTAAATGTATGCAATTATACAATTAACTGGAAAACTACCATAAGCTAATTGAAACAAAACTAAATCAAATGGACGTTTGCAACACGCAAGTCCTTATTGATATGCAAGTCAACTGATAACTAACATCAGTTAACTAAAATTAAAAACTTCATATGTACATAGGTATCTCCATATGTGGATCAACGAGTTATCTCAGAAAAAAGCATCTAGTTAACTGCTGTGTCTAATGTTTATCTTGAAAAGGTGGGATGCCTTGATCTTGTAGTTCACTAGCTGTGATTACAAGCAATCAAATCCTCCAAGAAGTTGTTAATTGCCTCATCATTTGGAGGTCGTCACATGTTTCAATTGTTAATTCACTGCTTGTCAGCAACTTGAGCAATCCTGGAAATCTTTGCACACTTAAACTGGCATTTCACTAATTGTTAACTCTTGCGGCTCCGTAACTGGAGTGATGGCCTCTGTCTCTCTTGTAGCTTTACACTTTTGACGCTTTTGACGCTTTTCCTCTAAAAAGAGTGTTGCATGATGAAACCGTGAAGTTTGACTGTGAATACTCTTTCTGTGAGAAATGCAGACGAACTCGTTGCACACGCAGAGTTCCAATGGTACTCAACCTTCTAAACTGGCTTTGGAAGGCTATCAGCTATATGAGGTGTGAAACCATGTGGACTTTGAGCGTCTACGTTTGTCAAATTGTTTGAATCGACCCCCCAAATGCGCTTGATCTTCATTGTCAATTGTTTTGATGAAATCATGAATTAAGAACGAGTTGGTCTTGAATTCAGTCTGAGTGAACTGCATTATGAAAAACTCGCCTATTGACTATAAACACGGCTATGTTCTGACAACTTTTTTCGGAGAGCTAAATAGCTCCTAGTGAGGCTAAAAATACCCTGTTGAGGGGCAATTTTCACAAAAAATTCCGAGACATGGGTTTTGTAGAGAAAATGATTCTAAACAAACCCACAACGTAAGAAATTCGAAAAAATGTCTTTTGCTTTGGCATGCAAGAGCTTTTATGAGAAAAGCAACAACGGGGCAGCAGGGGCTGCGGGGGCAAATTTTTTTGAAAAATTATGGAATATGGGTTGTGTAGAAAATGATTCTAAGCAAACCCAGATCCTTTGTTTTTCAAAATATTGACTTTTTCTCTACCATGCAAAGGAATCTCCGAGAAAAAAACAAAGCTCCAAAAAGTGAAGCTACGAGGCAATTTTTCCTAAAAAATTCTAATACATGGGTTTTGTAGAGAATGTCGTGCACAACATACCTAGATGATTAGAATTGTGAAATACTGTCATTTACTTGGACATGCGAGAGAAAATGTAGGACAAGGATATCTCCGAAAAAAAAACAAAGCTTCAAAAGTGAAACTACGAGGCTATTTTTCCTAAAAAATTCTAACACATGGGTTTTGTAGAGAATGCCGTGCACAACATACCCAAATAATCAGAATACCTAAGACAAGGATAGAAGAGTTTGAGAAAGAAAATAGAAATTATATTCTGCTTCTGTCAATTTTCAAGAAAATTGCCTCCTTGTCTAATTTGATGAATCTGCGAAGAATCTGCTGAAAAGATGAAGCATGAATAATTATTTCTCTGTGCAACCTGAAAGAAGAACCTCGAAGAACACTGAAAATGGCCTCCGTTTGATCTTTCAAAAGGCGTTGGAGAGAAAATAGCTGATTTTTGCTTCCACCTGCAAGAAATAATGAAGTTGTGATTCCTATGCTTGAATGAATAAGCATTTTGGCGGTGATGCTGCCAGTTAGGAAAGTGCACCAACCCTAATTGAGTTAATCCTCCTACATGCATCGTAAACTGAAGTTCTCTATTAATTTTAGACGCCATATGCAAGAGGTTGCACACAAAAATCCCAACTGAGAGTTAAAATGGTCAAACTTTGACTTTTTGGGCTCCATTACTCAGTTTTGAAATTTTTTGCTAACTTCCTACTTTTTAGCTCCTTTGAAAATGTCACTATAGCCTCTATTGAATCTTGATTTCCGGATGCCTATTTGATCTTGGAGCTGAGCTGACACATTCATTGCGTAGCTGGAACAAGTCTGATGACATGTTGCTGCGAGCTACCAGAGCTAAAAATTGAGTTTGATGCCTCATATTCAAGGGTGCCTTTTTCCAAAAGGGTGCATATGACACCATACTTATGTAATGTCCCCTTCTCATTAGCGATCAGCTCAGTTACTCTTAAGCCTATTCTGGAGGCCCATAGGCTCGTTGAGGTAAACTTAGGGTTTCCTTGCTTGGAGGTTTGAGGCATTTTCTGGGTGTTTACTATTTATAGTAAATACTATTTTTTAGTAGTGGTCCTGTTGGCAGTGCTTCAGTGTGTTCTTTTCTTGTTGGAGCAGTTGGTATTTTTGATGCAGGCTTCAATATGCAGTATTTGTTGGCATGTTTTTAAATACAAGGCAATTAATGTTCTATTTTCCAGGTTCCCCCTTGGCCTAGTGAAATCACTTTAAGTTGTTTTTAAAAGTGGGTCTTTGAGGGTATGCCTTCATGAAGGAGATTAATATTTTTTAAATAAAGTTTGTGTTGCCTTGAAGTGGGACGCCATCTTGAGGATTTATGAATTTTGGAAATTTGAAAAGTTTCTTAAGTGGCTTTTGGCGTGCCTTGAAGGGAAGTTGATGTGTTTTCTTCTTCTCTATAAAAAAATGAGGCTTGCTCTAGCATTTGGTATCCATGAATTTATGCTAAAGTTATGCTGTTGAAATGACATTGTGTTTATTTCTTTGAGGGATGCTTACCTCCTAGATTCCAATCAATTTCGTATTTGAGAGACAACACCTAATTGGTTTCTATTGCTGCTTCACATTCAGACTAGCAGATTAAGCCTCATAATTGAAGTTTTGATGATATTTCCAGTTTTGAAGTTGCTGATACAGTCATGGCTGAAAGTCGATTTCACTTGCAGCTCTCATGGTGATTTTTATTTGGTGATGGATGTTTGATCAAATGAATTCTATGCCTTGGCCGTACCATTCTTGAGAGCCTTGATATTCGTGCAAGAATTATATATTGCGTTTTGATGCTATTTTGTGATCTGATTTTGGGCACCTACGTCCGAGAAGGCTTTTGCAAAAGACATCACTCAATTTGGAGGTATATTGAATGAGTTGAGAACATTTTATTGGTTTCACAGTTGCTGGTTTGCACTTTCAGTTTGCTGGTTTTTGTAATCAGATTGTGTTAAGTTCGGTTTTAGCCTTCAGTTTCTAGAATTTGAGTGTTGAAACATTGAGAGAATTCTTCTTTACATATTAGAATTGTTTGCAATAATTTTAATACTGGTAATTTGCAGAATTCATAATTGTAAGGTTGAGCATTAGTAGTACTAATCCAACCAGTTTGTTTTGGCTGCAATTACTTGTAATTTTCTATGCAAACATTAATTATCCCTGGATGGTTTACCGCCAGTGTGGAGAACTGAAATTGTATCTCTTTGTACCGACTATCAAGTGGTGAATCCCCACTCCTAAGTGGATGCCTGCTGTAGCGGAAGAATTAGTTAGTATGAGTTTCTATGGCTAGTTATCCGCCTAATTATTTCAGTTTCTAATAATTACTCGTCATATGTTAGCACCTCGCCCTCACTGGGATCTTGAGTGCACATTCTTGACGTTGAGTTTAATTTCAGTTTCAGTTGTATTCTCTTTCTGTATCAAGTTTGGATCCTAGGGATTCTTTGACGATATGCCCGCCCCTCTTCCTTAAGTGGTTTTAGGGTGCATTCTTGGTTAGAGTTGGTTTGGTAGTGTTTTGAATTTGGCGCTAACGCTAATCAAGTTGCCAAGTGTTGGTGATTGTGTAAAACTGTGGCAAAAAAAATTGGTTGGCATATTTCAACTTAGCCATTGTCCTGATTTGCTTCTCCGTGCTTCAATCTGTCGTTGCCGGTGAATGATGACCCCCGTCGACTGGATGTTGGATCCATTGCGTAGCTGGATGAATTCCGCAAATAATGACTGTATATGCAGCGTCTGAACATTGAATTAAGGTCGTCAAATGGAAGGGTGCCCTTGGTCTGTAGGGGCGCAATTACACTTTTGAGAATGATTTTGCAAGCTGTAACTTTCAACTGAACGCTTCACTTTGACCCTCGCTTTCGGGAGCTGGATTGCTCTGATGCGCACGCGAATGATCTCATTACGTAGATGAAATGACTTGGAAGAGATGTTCCTGGAAATGATGAATTGAGAAAATTGCTTCTAAGAACTCTAGTAGGTCTCCTTTTTCAAGGAAGGTGCATTTTTCCATACTTAGCCATTTTTCTACTTGTTTTCATCCTTCAACATTTTCCACTAATTCTCCATTTACGGGCATATGACGGATCTTGATGGTTGATGGTTGGATTCACTGAGTAGCTAGGAGGATCTGCACTGATTTCATGAAGACGACAACTGTCAAAAACCTCATCTGGTTGGCCAAAAGGCTAGGCGCCCCTGGCCTGTAGAGGTACATTTTGATATTTTTCAGTTTTATTTTCCCTCCGTTTTACGTACTCGTTGGAACAACTGCCACAGTCACTCAGTACGTCTTATAGACTTGGGAACAGGTTCATCACGGAGCTGGGCTGAATCTGAAGAGATCCCCCGAAAACAGTTTTTGCAAATTCTAACACATGTTTGGCCTAATTCAAGGGCGCCCTTGAGCTACAAAGGCGCATAAACTGCATTTTGACTTTGGTCCATGATGCGTAAATTTTCAGTTTCTTCCGCTTCTTCCATCGATTGCCGGAATTTTGCAAATCGGATGGATTCGCTTGATAACTCATTGGAAAGCTGGCTGAAATTCAGAGGTGATGAGTGTATTTGCAACCACTGATAACTGAATCTGAAACTTCAAATTGAAGGGTCCCCCTAGGCTGCAGGGGTGTAGATTTTCTCTAGAACTGATGATTTTCACCATTTCGCTCTTTGCGAACACTGTGACGCTTGCTGAGTTGACTGTGATGAAGCATTACTGCTACTGACGCGAGTGCGTGACTATATTTCACCAATTTTACGTGTACGGACACTGCAATGTTGACTTGCATGGTGATTGTTTCCCACGTAGCGAGGCGTAGTGTTTCCAAACTTAGAATATTTTTTGGAATTTTCGCCATTTGAAAATCCTCTCCGTTGCAAAGCACCTTTTTCAACATCTTTCGCCGTAGAAACCTTTGTGATGAGTTTTAGGCTTAGATTTTGACACCTGGTACTGGCCAACTGCCATTGACAACCTCAGAGCTCCTAACTTTTCTCCTGAAAAAAGTGAAAACTACCCACCAGACTTTAACTGACTTTTTCTTTCTTGATTCTTACTTCACCATTATGATCGTGATATGAAATAAGCCAATCAAAATAAATTTCAACCAATTCTGACTAGATTCTATTTTTAGGTTTTTTAGGGTTTTACCCAAAAATAGGGGTCCAAAAACCCTAGTTTTCAAATTTTTCAAATTTTACCAGTATCTTCCTGACTAAAAGCCCATACCTGATTTTCCCAAAAAACTGTGTTTTAACGACACTTTTCCAAGGTTTAGACTATTTTAAGCAAAATGCCTTAATGAAGCAAAAAATTTGGTTTGGGTACAACACCTGGCAAAATTAGAAGTATAAAGGTAATATTAAATGATTAAATATTATGGAGTTATAAAGTGACGATGAGAAGTATTAAAAGGTTTAATTAATAAAATTACTTTATAATAATGTGTTATGATTTAGGCGGGAAAACCCTAAAAAGGAAAAAGGGCATTATAAAAAAGGATTTGAGAGCTCATTCTCTCATATTTTGGATTATTATTTTATTTGGGGTTTGTATTTGGTGGAGCTCTTCGGAGTTCAAGACCCTAGGTGGGAATTCCTAAGAGTTCCAGTTACAGTGGTGAAAGATTCCTCCCTAGCTGGCGAGAGGCGGATTCATTTAGGATTCCTGTTTGTGCTTCAAAGATTGGGTGATCGATTTTGGGAAATTTGTGAGTCTTCTCTAAAGACAAATTTCCAAGGTTGTGCCGATTAGAGATATCTAGTATCTACAGTACCTTGAGAGTTGTCAGGATTTGTATATGATATTGAAAACCTTGTTGCAAGGGTTTATATTTTCTGTAATTTGAATATGGTGGATATCTTCTTTGGACAGTTGGGTGTTATTCTTCCTGAGATTATATTAGTACCTCCATTTTGACCATTCCGGTTATTCCCATTATTCTTGTTATTGTTATTGAGCATGGTTAGTGTCATCAACTCCATTAATTGAGTCATGCGCTGATTTGTTGTCCTTTGTTTAACCAACAAAGCATTAAGGAAATCTTTCACTTTCTGATCTTCCCTTCTATCACCCATCCTTATTTCTCTATGTGTACTACCTCTTGTAGAGGAATCAGTGCTATTATCTGAAGAAGCAAATCTCTAATGTAGTGATGCAGGGCACCATAAGTCTTCATGGTGCATAAAGGATTCTAATGTTGTGTTTTGATGTTTGAGTCATGTTTTTGTGTGTAATAAGGTCTTTTAAGACCATTTGTCATGTTTTTGAGTCATTTGGATATAGGTTGTTAAAAGTTGTCATTTTGCAAAAAAGTTGCAAGAAGTTGCTAAGCAACTTTGCATTTTGTGCATTTTGAGGAAGTTGAACTGTCAAGGGATTTGAAAGGTAGTTGTAGTCGGTTGTTTTGGTTGGAAAAGCTTAAATAAGCCATGTAATGGTCGAACCAAGGTCCTGGTGGTGATTTTGAAAGTTGAACAAAAATAAAGCTTTGTTTTTCTGCATTTTCTTATTGTATTTTGCTTCGACAAAAGGTTGTATGGCCTGCAAGTGGTCTCAAATTCATTGGAGGTGATGTGGAATTGAATCTACTTTCTAATAAACTTGGTTTCATCGAATTTCATTCAAATTTGAGCATTTTAGAAGCAATTTACTCCATATTGTTTTGAAACCCTAGGTTTTAGTGTTTCGAGGGAAGAAAATGAAGTTTTGAGCCATTCCACCGGTGAAA
This sequence comes from Sequoia sempervirens, assembly GCA_007258455.2. Lineage (NCBI taxonomy): Eukaryota > Viridiplantae > Streptophyta > Pinopsida > Cupressales > Cupressaceae > Sequoia > Sequoia sempervirens. The sequence goes on from VDFB02337367.1 coordinate 7,024, forward strand.
TGGCCTGAGAACCAGTGGAATTGAAGTAGTTAGGTTCTGTTTTGTGTTTGTGAAGTTTGCAGGAGCGGGGGTTGAAGATTTGGGCAGATTGGTTGATGCCCTAGGCTGAAAACTTCATATTTTTGGCAATTAAGTTGCATAGAGGGTAGGGGAAGCTCTTTGGAAGGTGTTTGTAATGTTTGGAAATGATTAGGCTGTCACAATTTGACATGTTTGGAGTCTTGGTTTGAAGTCTGGAAGCCTGGAGATCATAAACCTTATGGTGACCTATGCAAACAAGCCTAATTAGGTCTTTTATCAAGCATAGCAGCATATTTTTGAAGGTGTTGTTCCAAAGTAGTCATACCTGCGATTTTGATATGTTTTGAAGTGTCAAAAAATGTATCTAGAATAGTGATTAGATTCTGGGTTTGAGGCCTGGTTTGCAAATTATGACAAAAAATGGGTGTTTGCTGTGCTACAAGGCATAGTGTCAATTTGTGAAGAAAACCACCGTGTTATTTCTGTTAAGAGTTTCGAAAAGCATTGATCGAGTGTGTTAGACCTTCGATACCCTGCTTTGCATCAAATTGGTATCAGAGCATAGGTCTGATTTGAAGAAGAAAAAGGTTGAGTTGAAAGAATCACAAAGATGCCTCCAAAAGGGAATGCCATTGCCAAAGAATTGAATGAGTTGAAGGAAAAACATGCTGAAGAGATGAGAGAGATGAGGGAGTTGAAGGAGAGGCTTGCTGCCCTGGAAACAACTCAAAAGAGAGGTGTGGTTACAGGTGATGTGAGTGATCATGAAGAAGAAGAGGAAGAGGAAAGTTCCCAAGGGTCTGAAGAAGAGATGGATCTTGATGACTTGAGGATGGCAAGGCTTTTGAAAGCAGTTAAGGGAGATGAGCATAAAATCAAAATGGATTTACCTATGTATGGAGGAAAGATGGATAGTGAAGAGCTCCTAGATTGGATAGGAGTATTGGATAACTATTTTGATTATGAAGATGTGCCAGAGGATAATAGGGTGAAGTTGGCCAAGACAACATTGAAGGGCCATGCTTTGCTTTGGTGGGGCTATGTACAAAGTGAAAGGAGAAAGAAACGAAAGTCCAAAATCACCTCTTGGGATAGGATGGTGGCTAAACTCAAAAGTAAGTTCCTACCTCCTGATTACACTATTCAATTGTTTAAGAGGCTTCAAAATCTCAAGCAAAAGGAGATGGATGTGCAAACATATACAAAGGAGTTCTATAGGTTGAGCATAAGGGTAGGTCACACAGAGGATGATGAAGAGACAGTAGCAAGATAAATGAATGGGTTGAGATACAACCTTCAAGATGAATTGAGTCTCACCACTCTAAGAATGTTGGAAGAACGTTACCAATTGGCCATCAAGGTTGAAGACAAATTGAAGAGAAGGCAAGAGAAGCAAGGTAGGGGTAGAGGCAGCAATACTAGAGGAAGAGGTTCATTTTCTAAGTCGAGGCAGCCATATGAGAACCAAAAAGATGCAAGGAAAGTCCAAGACCAAGTTGCTGATCAGAGAGGTGGATTTAGAGGAGGTAGATCAGGTTTTAGAGGCAGATTTGGAGGTCAAGGAAGAGGCTCTAGTGGATTCACAGGAAGGTGCTATCAATGCAACAAGTTTCGACATCAAGCATGGCAATGTAATGAAGGTCAAGCCTCTAGTTCACATGGAGGAGAAAGAAGGACTCAATTGGTGCAAGAAGAGGACAATGAGAGTGTAAACTCTCCATCACAACATGCTGCTCCAGAAGTTGGTGAGTCTCTGATGGTAAGAAGAACTCTCATCAAGACATCAATAGAGAAGGAGCCGCCACAAAGGAAGACTCTCTTCAAGACAACTTGTAAGTGCTTGGGTAAGGTATGTAAAGTTGTAATTGATTCAGGAAGCACAGATAATATGGTTTCAATTTAGATGGTTGAAAACTCAAGTTACCTAGAATACCACATGATACTCCTTATATAGTTTCTTGGTTGAATGAGGGTCAGTGTGTTTTGGTAAATGAACAAAGTTGGGCGGAGTTCAATATAGGTGGGTGTAAGGATAAAATTCTATGTGACATATTGCCTATGGATGTGTGCCATTTGCTGCTAGGGAGACCTGAGCAATTTGATAGGCATGCTATGTATGATGGAAGAAGGAATACCTATGAGATTGAAAAAGATGGAGTTTCTTATACTTTGACACCATTGATGGAAGAGGATAAGGGGAAAACTAAGGGATCTGTTGTGATGATGGTAGGAAGGAAGGAGTTCATCAAGGTGAAAGAAGAGGAGAACATGAACCTTGCAGCCACTACTAAACATGGAGATACTAAAACGACAGACTTGAAGAATGGTTTGATTTTGGAGGGAAATGATATTGAGTTAAAGGTTAAGGATGAATTGATTTTGCAGATTCAAGGTTGGCTTAAAAGGTATGTTGATATGAGAATAGAAGAGGTGTTCCATTCATTGTTTTCCAGAGAGGATAGTGGTCATTCTAATTCTTTCATATCAGAGGTTAAAATACCTGATCAAGCAGCAGACATAGGGGCAAAACATCAGATAGAAGAGTTGGAAAGGAAAAGTGGAGAAGTTAAGGGTAAGTTGCAAAGAAATGTGGACAAGACCAAGTACACCATTGAAGTGAAGAGGAAGGCAGCACATTACAAGGAAAAAGGAGATGTGGTTGTAGGTGAAGAAGCAGATTTGACAACATTCTCAGATAAGGAAGGAATCAAAGGTCATCCATCAAGTGGAGAGCAGCAATCTCAAGTGAAGAACCGATCAAAGCCAAAAGACAATTCTTATTTCTAGTACTTGATTCATTGGAAGGGATTGCTTGACGGAGAAAGCACTTGGAGGTCAAAGAATAGCATGGTCAAACATGAACCTACTTTGCAACATTGTCCTCAAGGGGACTTGAGTCAATTTTGCTCGGGGAGTATGGTGCAGGGCACCATAGGCCTTCATGATGCATAAAGGAGTCTAATGTTGTGTTTTGATGTTTGAGTCATGTTTTTGTGTGTAATAAGGTCTTTTAAGACCATTTGTCATGTTTTTGAGTCATTTGGATATAGATTGTTAAAAGTTGTCATTTTACAAAAAAGTTGCAAGAAGTTGCTAAGCAACTTTGCATTTTGTGCATTTTGAGGATGTTGAACGGTCAAGGGATTTTAAAGGTAGTTGTAGTCGGTTGTTTTGGTTGGAAAAGCTTAAATAAGCCATGTAACAGTCGAACCAAGGTTCTGGTGGTGATTTTGAAAGTTGAACATCAATAAAGCTTTGTTTTTCTGCTTTTCCTATTGTATTTTGCTGCCTCAAAAGGTTGTATGGCCTGTAAGTGGTCTCAAATTCATTGGAGGTGATGTGGAATTGAATCTACTTTTTGATAAACTTGGTTTCATCGAATTCCATTCAAATTTGAGCATTTTAGAAGTAATTTACTTCATATCGTTCTGAAACCCTAGGTTTTAGTGTTTTGAGGGAAGAAAATGAAGTTTTGAGCCATTCTGCCAGTGAAATGGCTAGAGAACCGGTGGAATGGAAGTAGCTAGGTTGTGTTTTGTGTTTGTGAAATTTGTAGGAGCAGGGGTTGAGGATTTGGGCAGATTGGTTGATGCCTTGGGCTGAAAACTTCATATTTTGGGCAATTAAGTTGCATAGAGGGTAGGGTTTGTAGGTAAGCTCTTTGGAAGGTGTTTGTAATGCTTGGAAATGATTAGGCATTCACAATTTGACATGTTTGGAGTCTTGGTTTGAAGTCTGGAAGCCCGGAGATCAAAAAGCTTATGGTGACCTATGCAAACAAGCCTAATTAGGTCTTTTATCTACGTTACACTCGCATTGGGAACGAGGGGACGCCGAAACGGGGGGACAGGTTTTCGGGACGGGGGGACAAAGGGGCCTCAATTTCGGGACGGCGGGGGGACGGCGACGGGGGGGCAGGAGGGGGGGATGTATATACTATATACTATACATATGGTACTTAAAATGCTAGTTATGAAAAGATGTATAAGACTATTAAGAAGTAAAATAGAAAAATTGCAAATGCCAAATTGAAATACTAAATAGTAAATACTTGAACATTGAACATTGAAGTTTTCAATATTGAATTACTAATTAGAAATTAGAATAGTAATACTCAATATTACAATGTAACAATTGTCGAATCGACAAATGGAAGATTTCCATTATATGATATCAAAAATATCTAATCATAAAGATGATTACAATGAGTAGCATGTAATGTCCCCTTCTCAAACCTGATTGTTCTTGTGACCGTTGGCCTTTTTTCTGGAAACCTGAAGGCTAGTCGGAAGATAAATTAGGGTTTCCTATTTTTGAGGAGGTCGTTGTTCAGAGATGGTGGATTCAATGGCGGATTCCTTCTGGGTTTTCAGAGGGCTTCGCAGTGGTATGTTCATCTCGGCATTCAGAGCACTTTTTGGAATTTACTATTTTTAGTAAATTCTATTTTTGGCAATCAGGATGGTATCAGGCAGTTGACTTTCCCCTTCAGTTGATTCAAGTGGCGTATTCAGTTTCGGGCTTCAGAATGCAGTTCTGGGAAGTCGAGCTCATTTCACTTAAAAATAACATTATAATTAAAATGTTATTTTATCACCTTGGCCTAGTCGAATGACTTAATGTCGTTTTAAAAGGTGGACTCAAAGGGTGGCGCCTTCATTAAGGTTATAATTAATATTTGGTGAATTTTCCAAAGCCAAAGGAAATTAATGTGGGCGCATTTATCAAGGTGATGTTTTAATTAAAATATGATTATTGAGCTAAAGGTGAAAAGGACGCCTTATTGAAGGAAAAATTAGGGTTTGAGCTTGAGTTGGATTTTAGGGTTTCGTGAAGTCAAACGGAACTTATAAAAAGGAGTCTTGTGCATCATTTCTTCATCTTTGGACGACTATACTGTTATGCTGCCGAATTGGCTCTGGGACTGCTTCGAGGAATGAAGGCCTCCTAGCTTGGGCATCGCTTCGTGTTTGAAAGACAACATCTAGTGGTGATTCTGTATCTGTGAGTTGCATTTAGCTCGTGCATTGTGTTTAGTTATTTGCATTGTCAAATCTGTTTTGGGCATTTTAGTGTTGCAGCATTTTAGCTTCATTTAATACAGCAGATTGCATGTTTTTACTCATATCTCAAAAAACACAAAAATGCTAGTTCTGGGTATTGCATCAATCTTTAAGTTTGTAAGGAGCGTTCATTTTCTCCAATTTATAGATCTTAATGTTGTGTATTGAATTTTTAATGCCAAGTTGAATTCTTCAGCTGGGCCGTACCATTTCCTTTTCTTGGGATTTGTGTCTTTTAAAAGATTCAAGGTTTGGGTGAAGTTCTGTGGTCCAAGTTTGGTCTCCTCCTCCCTAAGGGTGTTATGCATTTGTTTTCAAGTCAATAGAGTTAGTAACGAGAGAGATAAGTGCATTTTAGTGAGTTTAAAGGGTGCTGGTTTGATACATTAAGCTGCAGGTCTGTTAAATCAGATTAAAGAAATCTTCATTTTCCTTGGGATTGGTGTTAGGGAATCCTTAAGGCTTGTGGAAGACATCTTCGTTGTTGCATCTCTATTTACTTCTCTGGTTGTATCGAAAACAGGGTGTTGTTTAACATATTGCAAGCTGCTGGTTATATGATAAAAAGTGCAGATCTGGTTTTGACAGTCCGAGAAATCTGCATCTTCTGATTTGGGTTTGGCATTGTGGTTTACTTAAAAGCTTGAAGCAGATTTATTGTTGAATGCACCAATTGAAAGGAATCTGATATCTTGACATTGCAGGCAATACTTATATAATGTAAACTGGCAGTAGTACTGTCCAGTATTCTTTAATATTGCATTGTCATTATTTGTAATAATCGTTCTTGCTTTCAGTACTAGTTTGAAATAGTTATAACTCCGCCCTATGGTAGCTACTTCCCATTCTGGGTGAGCAAGCACATTCTGGGTGTTGAGTAGTTTCAGTATTCAGCATTTCTTTCAAGTTGCTTTCAGTATTAGTTGAGATAGTATAACTCCGCCCTATGGTGGCTACTTCCCATTCTGGGTGAGCAAGCACATTTTGGGTGTTGAGTAGTTTTATTATTCAGCATTTCTTTTCAAGCTTTGCTTTCTGTAATCACTCTGTCATATGGTCGCCCCTCACTCCACCTTGGATTGGGTAGCACATACTTGACGTTGAGTTCCCTTCTGTATCTTGGATTCAATCTTCTGCACGTTTCGGTTTATTCATCTAACCCTAACGGGTGCACTTGCTTGAATGTTGTAATCTGTTATTTAAAAAACGAAAAAATTTGGCTCGGTATATTTCATAGCATGATATCAAAACAAGTACAAAATCAAAATATCAAAATGACAAAATGTAGTGAAGGAGGCAGAGGCCTCTAATTATCCCTCAGGAGGTCGGCAAACTCCTCATCACTGGAACCACTGGACTCCCCAATGTCAAGATCCGCCAAAGGAATACCAACCAACCCTATATCTGAAGCATCCTCATCCTCATCAATTGTGATGGCTCCTCTAGCTCTACATCCTATCGTGTTGCTGGGCTCTCCTTGTACACATGTGTCCTGCTGTCAGTGATACGCAAGGCACTATGTATAGCCACTAGCTTCTTTGCTCTCCTAGAGGTAAGTCTGTTCCTCTTAAGAGAGTGGATGAAACTATAAGTAGACCAGTTCCTCTTAGAAGCTGAAGAACTAGAAACCTGGGATAGCAAGTGAATGGCTAGTGTGGTAGTCAGTGATTTCGATCCATGACAAATCCACCACAAAATCGAATCCTCCTGTGCCATAGTTCTTATGTCCGTCTTTGCCGTAGCCTTATAACCCCTAAGAGTAGCAAATTTCGTCCACTCAGTGCGAATGTTGCCAGTAGCTTCAGCATCATACATCCTATCAATGCACCTGAAGAACCCTTCCTTCACCTCATCATCCTGAATCGGTGTAACTCTACCAGGCCTAGGCATGTACCACTTCGGATTCAATGCATAAGCCGCCATGTGCAAGGGAGTGTTTAGGCTGTCCCATCTGCGCTGAATAATAGGCTGAATGTAAACATTGTAGAATGCTAAAGTGGGGTCCTTCTCTCGCACAACTGCCCTCATGTGGCCAAGCATAGAATCAATGCACTCATACACCTCTCCAAGGTTAGGTGCATCCCCATCCCCATCCCCATATCTGATGCCCTGGACAATTGGTGTAATGATGGCGACAATATATTTTGCATCATTCCAAAATGCATCACTCTTCACTATCTCCTTCACCCTCTTCTCCTGCTCTATCCTAGCCCCATCCCACCGATTCCATTCTTGTGTCATAACCATGAGTTGCAGTGGCTCTTGCAACTCAAGCATTCTCTCAAAAATAATGAAATAGGATGCATATCTGGTCTCAACTGGTTTCAAGAACTCCTTCGTGAAGCTTCTGAAGATGGCATGTGAAGTGTGGTGGTTCCAGATATACATCTGCACATCTCTAGCATTGTTGACCACTCCTCTAATCCACTCAATCTTCCCCATGTCCTTGAGTGCATTGTTCATGGCATGCACACAACATGGAGTCCACCAAATGTGTCTGTATGCTGCCTCAATAAGCCTCCCTGCAGCTCTGCACACATGTGCTGCATCTGTCACTACTTGGACCACATTTTGTGGCCCAATCTTCTCAATAGCTGCCCGAAGGATCTCAAACTAAAAATCAACATCTTATCGATGCCCTGAACAATCAACTGCCCTGAGAAAGAATGGGCCCTCTGAGCATGTAACTATGGCATTGATGAGTAGACGATACCTAATGTCCGTCCACCCATCCATAACTATGCTGCATCCAGACTCCTCCCAACATGCCCTCATCGTCTCCATCAATGAATTGATCTTGGCATAGTTTTTATCCAAGATCGTGGTCCTCAATTTGTGCTCACCTGGTGGCACATATGATGGTCCTCCGTACGCTACCATCAAAATCATCTCCTTATAATAAGGAGCTCGAGCTACATGGAATGGAATCATCTATCTGATCCCTCAGGTGCACATTAAACAAATCAGCTATGGGGTTAGACTAACTTTGCATCTTGCGTTTCCCCTTGCCTTGTTGTGCTTCAGCCATAGTGCCATAAGTGGATGAAGGTCCTGAGGCTGACCCTGACAATGTTCCTGCTCTTTGATGCGATGTAGGAGTAGGAATATGTGGCTGCCTCTACATTTGCTACTCCTGAATCTACTGAATAGTCTGAATATGTTGCCTACCAGACAAGGTAGTAGGCATTGAAATTCCCATGTCATCTGGAAGGTGCCAAAGCTTGTTGAACTCAATTCTGAATTTCAGATTTTTAGGGTCCTTCAAAAATCACATGCTCCCACACCTTTTCCTGGCCAAAAGAGGAAGTGTGCATTAACTCTAGGGATGCTCCCAAACCAATCATCACCACAAATGTTGCATTTCCATTTCCATTTCCTTGTTCCACCACCTGATGACGTTGGGGCTGTTATTCTTGTTGCAAACTGTTTGAGAGGAGATTTGGGATCATAAGGACCCCTAGCTCACTTTGCCTAAAGCTAGGAGGAGCAATCAGTAGCAAGTGGTGCACTAGCTATGGAACTAGTTTGCCCTTCCAGATTTGACCCATGCTCACCCCCCTCATTGGGCTCATCCTCATGCTCAGGTTCATATTTTGATTGGCTTGCACTATGAGAATGAGTTTCCATCTCATCCTCACTCATTTCATGATTGTGGGAGCTCATTTTGACATTGCATTTTACAAAATGAAAAAAAAAATCAATAAACACAGTTTCAGCCTATGCCCTACTTTAAAATTAAAAAAATAAAACTCTATATTTTAAATTTTTTAACAAATTTTAAATTGCAAAACAAAATCTAAATTAATTTAGAAAATGGAACAATAAGAAATGAAATAAGAAAAATTAGAAAATGAAACAACAAGAAATGAAAAACATTGAAAATCAGAAAATAAAATAAAAAATCAATTAAAAACCCTACCTTTTGCTTGAAAAATCTCTTCAACAAGGTGAAGAATCTTCCTCTTCTTCTTGCTCCTTGACACTCCTCTTTCACTTGCAATCACTCCTTTCACTCCTCCAATCACTCTTTCCTCAGCCTTCACTCTTCTTCTTCTTGCTGTAGCAAACAAGTAGAAATGCAAATATGAATAAAAATGAAGATTGGAGGGCCTTTTGAAGGCATGCAAGAGTGTAGATGGGCCCCACATGCCCTTAGGGTTCGAATAGAACCAATAAAATATTTAAAAAAAAATTTAGTTTTTTTTTTAAACTGACTTTTTGAGTGGCCGCCGCGGGAGACGCCTAGGCGTCCCCGAGACGCTCGAGGGAGGCTAGGCGTCTCCCTCAGCGTCTCGAGACACCCAGGTGTCTCCCTCAGGAAACGTCCCGACGGCGAGGCAAAAAAACGGTGGCGCTGCCGGAGACTTGGGAACGCCGTCCCCACGTCTTCGGGACGTCGTCGTTCCGGAAACGCTAGGACTTTTGGGGGGGGGGACACATCCGCAGGGTTCACTGTCTTTTATCAAGCGTAGCATCAGATTTTTGAAGGTGTTGTTCCAAAGTAGTAATACCTGGAATTTTGATATGTTTTGAAGTGTCAAAAAGGGTATCTAGAATAGCATTTAGATTCTAGGTTTGAGGCCTGGTTTGCAAATTATGACAAAAAAGGGGTGGTTGCTGTGCTACAAGGCATAGTGTCAATTTGTGAAGAAAACCACTTTGTTATTTGTGTTAAGACTTGTGAAAAACATTGATTGAGTGTGTTAGACCTTTGATACCCTGCTTTGCATCATGTATGCCCAATATGTCTGAAACGATTTCCCCTTCGGGAACCAGAGTAGGCTGCCACTGTTTCTTTATTTCTTGGTTATAATATCTTTTCTACCTATCACTCATGAAACCTACGGGTTGGCAGGAACACCAACTTTGATACCATTGTAATGACTCTTGTTTAGGTTGATTGGATTTTTGCGATTTTTCACAGTTTGACAGATGCAAGCATTTTGTCAAGCAATTTGCTTACAAAACTTGTAATGTCCCCATTTTCTAGCTCGTCTAAATAATATTAATATATTTAATTATTTAATGTTGCCTGGCAAAATTAGAAGTATAAAGGTAATATTAAATGATTAAATATTATGGGTTTATAAAGTGATGATGAGAAATATTAAAAGGTTTAATTAATAAAGTTACTTTATAATAATGTGTTAAGTGATTTAGGTGGGAAAACCCTAAAAAGGCAAAAAGGCATTATAAAAAGGATTTGAGAGCTCATTCTCTCATATTCTAGATTTTTATTTGGGGTTTGTATTTGGTGGAGCTCTCCGGAGTTTGAAACCCTAGGTGGGAAGTCTTGAGGGTTCCAGTTTCGGTGGTGAAAGATTCCTCCCTAGTTGGCGAGAGGTGGATTCATTCAGGATTCGTGTTTGTGCTTCAAAAATTGGGTGATTAATTTTGGGAAATTTGTTAGTCTTCTTTGAAGACAAACTTCCAGGATTGTGCTGATTAGAGATATCTGGTATCTGCAGTACCTTGAGAGTTGTCAGGATTTGTATCTTATATTGAAAACCTCTTTCCAAGGGTTTATATTTCTGTAATCTGAATATTGGCGAATATCTTCTTTGGATGGGTGGGTGTTATACTTCCTGAGATTATATCTGCTACATAGTGCTGGGCGTGAGATTTTAGGGCTTAAATTACTGAATATATAAGCATTCTCAGGACGTGTGGTTTTAAGCTGAATATAGGATCATAGCATCTGATCGTAAGCTGCTATTTGTATCTGAGGCTTAGGATTATACATGGGTTTCTGAAGGTTGACAAAGCCTTCTTATGTTTTCTGGAGCAGCCTCAGTCATTACTTATTCATGGTTTCTGTGCCCTCTTTGCGTGGGAGTTTAGTGGATGACACCACCTGTGTTTGGTGCGCTAGGCATAACGAACTATTTTAAAAGCTTTGAGCTACCTTTGCCAAAGTCGTGACATTCCTGGAAGTGGTGCAGGTGAGTTCTGAGTGCTGGTTTGTGGATTCTGGTCCAGTCTTGATAATCATATGCCAAGCAAGGACCTGTAGAAGCTTGTACAGGAGATCTGGGTGTGAGTCGAGCATTGAAGGGAGGTTGCCCAAGGCTGGGAGGCCTGTATGTGAGCATTCATAAGGGATTTGATCCACTCAAGTTTGCTGCTAACCTGTTCAGATCTGACATGAGCTCCAGGTTTAGTTTTTGCATTACATTAGTTTATTATTCTGCTCTCAGGTTTGAATATTAGAAGGGTTTATGTATGTTACTGCTGTATGTAATTCTGGGCGCTACTTTGTCACAAATCTGCCCATTGTTGCTGCTTAACCTTTGTGTCAAAGACTGTAATCTTATCAAGTGCATAACACTGTATTCAGTCTTAATGTGATGTGATGTGATGTAAATCTGTTCTCAGTCTGATATGGCAATAATGAGAAACCTGTGATGTAATAATGGTTATGTTGACATTGTAATGCTGAAGCTAATGCTCTGTTGAAATCAGTAGTGAAATGTGGGTTATATGGACATCTGGAAACAACTTCAGACATGAGCTACCTATGTATCTAGTATTGTTGCTGCTCAAAAATCTTGTAATTGTAAAGATATGCAAACTGTATATGTCTGCTATAAATCAGAAATAGTTTCAGGTTTGAAATAATATAGTGTAATCTGAAATATAATATCAAAGTATAGCAGTACATGATTGTCTTGCGTGAGTTATGTAATGTGATTATGCAATGCTCAAAGATATCTATCATTTGAATTTCGAAAGAAATCAGTTCGGTTCACCTTTCATAAGTTTGACAAAATGTAATGTGTCAAACTGGAAATCATTGCAAAAATATTGTTCAAATCTGAGTGGGAATTTTACAAAACTGATCTGTGTGATGTTTCCAGATGAATTTCAAACAGAAATTGTATGCTCTATATTGAACATATAAAATATTCCTGTAATATGAATGTATCAGCACTTGTATTGTTCCATTACATCAAAGAGATTCAAACAATATTCATATCCAATTACACAACAATAATAACATATATATGGTATTTAATTCTGGAAGTTGATATTAATTCCCTTTCAATATACAGTAACTCAGAAATCTGAATGTGGAATTAAATATTTATTCATCTCAAAAGTTTTACAAATAGAGGGTGTTGTACCCAAAATAAATTTTTTACTTCAATAAGGCATTTTGATAAAAATGGTCAAAAAGTTAAAAACTTGTAAAATTGTTGTCAAAAGTCAAATTTAGGTCAAAATGTCTAAGAATGGCAATTTGCTATTTTTAGAAATTTCTGAACAACAAATGAAGCATGAGGTTTTTCTAGGTTTATTGTCAAGAAGATACTTGCAAAATTTTGAAATTAGGGGTTTCAGGCCCCTGTTTTTAGAAAAACCCTAAAAATAGGATCTTTCCAGAAATGACTCAAAATGATTTTGATAGTTTAATTCTTCGTCACAATTACACTGGTCAAGTCAGAATCATCAAAAAGTCAGTTTTGCTTTGGTGGGTCTATTTAACTTTTTCCGGAGAAAAGTTAGGATCTCTAAGGTCATCGATGGTAGATGGCCAGTACCAGGTATCAAGATCTAAGCTTCAAACTCTCCACAGAAGAATTTATGGCAAAAGATGCTTGAAAGATGTTCAATGACGGAGGGGAATTTCAAAAGTTGAAAAAATGCGAAAAATAAACTAAGTTTGGAAAAAGGACGCTTTGTCACAAGGGAGATGCCTTTGCTGTCAATGCCTTGGTCAACTTTTCAATGCCCGTGCACATGAAGTGATGAAAGCAATCACAACAGTGAACACTGTCACGTCGTCGACAGCACGGTCAACCCTGTCAAGCAACATGATGGACGCGAAGTGCAAGGAGAGTAAAATCATCAAAAAATGACAACACTGGAGCCAAAAGCGCCGCTGCTAGCTAGGGGCGCCCAAGAATTCAAGAGCTCAAATACAACTGTTAAGTTGTGCAGGGTTGGGGGTCTTCTTCAAAATTCTACTAGCTTTCCGACATATCGTCAGGAAAATTCAATGGATTCATCAAACATCGGCAAACGAAGGCAGAGCCGGAAGATGCTGAAAGTGAAGAGTCATAAAAAATGGCAGGCCAGGGGCACCTAGAAAAGAAACCATTCAGAAGTCAGTCTTTGGATTAGTTATCTCCAAATGATCTTCTCGAATTCAGCCTAGCTTTGCAACGAATTTGTTGGCTAGTCCACAAGACCTGTCAAACGTCAGTAGCTATAGATCAAGTGGACACGTAAAATGAAGGATAAAAAGAAAGTCAAAAAATGCAAAAGCGCCCCTGCTCAACATTTTGAGCAACCAGTTGTCTTTCCCAAGACATCTTCTCAGAATACTTCCAGCTTCGCGATGAATCCAGTTGCCAACTCACGGGACCTATCAAATGCTCGTAAACAAAGATTAAGCACAAAATGCTGAAAGTCAAGGCAAGTTGAAAAATGTGAAAAATTGGCTAAGTATAGAGAAAAAAGCACCCTTCTAGCAAAAGGAACCCAACTTTTTGGAGGTTCAGATGTTTTTCGGTTGCACGACTTCCAAGAAGACCTCTTCAGAGTTGATTAGGCTTCGCAACGAGTCCATCAGCAAGTTCACCAGAGCAGTCAAACATCCAGCAACGAAGGACAAACTAGAGCATTTTGTCAAAGGTTGCGAAGTGGAAATTGTATCCTAGAAGCACAAAAGCGCCCCTGCAGGCCAGGGGCGCCTAGGAATTTGAACCTCCTGAATCAGTTTTTAGAGCTTGCACAACCAGTCATCCTTTCTGAGATTCTTCCAGCTTTGGGATGGATTCAACTTCTAGTCCACGAGGATCATTAATCACCGGCAGCTGCAAATCAAAGCACGGGAGGTCAAAATTGTAGAAATTGAAAACCATCTGAAAATTGGTTAACACTGGCAAAAAAAAGCACCTAATCTCAAAAAGGCACCCAAAAATTCAAGCCACCAGAAGTCATTTTCAGGGTTTGCAGCCTCCAGCAACATCTCTTCAAAGTTGATCCAGCTCCGCAATGAATTTGTCAGCCCAACCTCGGGATCAATTTGGCAACCAAAATCAGGAATCAAACGGAGGTAGTTTATCAACAAAAAGTTGAAATTCTTCAAAAATATCCCAACACTGGCAAGGTGGCATCCAAAGTCAACTCCCAGTTACAGATTTTGAAGACTTTTCTTCCTCAAGGCGTCCCAAAATTTGGGGAATGCTTCCAGTTAGCTACCAATCACGGAGATGACTCCTTCAATCAGGGTTTGGATGGCCTAACTGATGCTTCCACCTCCAAAACCTATTTATCAAGCATCTAGGTGTGGTCTCATCATTCTTGCCGGTTGACTTCAAATGCCAAACACATAAGCTTTCTTCTCTACGACATTTAAAGGATCAAATGGAAAAGGTTTTCAACGATCTTCATATTTCCGAGATCAGGGTGCGTAGAAGGATGTCTTTTCAGAGTTTATATCTCTAGGGCATCAACTTTCAAAGACAGTAGTTCATAACCTTCAACTTCTAACGTTTTGGGTTCTCTTCTTTTTCAATCTTCTCAAAGATTGGAAATTTTTCCCCACAACTTCTACTTCTGTCTTAGGTTTTCTTGCATGTTCGAGCAAACTCAATCTTTTCACAAATTTGACCTTCTGGGTTCTTTCAACACAGCATTGGCCACAAAACCCACATGGCAGATTTTTTCGTAAAAATCACCCTGCTGCCCCCATTTTTTAGGGTTTTTGAAAAAAAAGTCATCTTTTCAAAAAATAGACAAACTGGGTTTGATCAGCTCACAGGTGCCTACAAAACCCATGTGCCAGAATTTTCCGAAAAAATAGCTTCTACAGCTTCTACTTCTGAGGGGTTGTTGCATGTTCATGAAAAGGTCATCTTTTCAAAAGTTTGATGTTTTGGGTTCATTCAAAACAACATTCTCAATAAAACCCATGTCTCATAATTTTTTGAAAAAACTACCCCTCGGCGAAGCTATTTTTAGCTTCTATGAAAAGTTGTTCAAATAGTGTCACGTGCCTAGGCATTCTTCTAGATTTTCAATATGCGGTTCTCTTAAGTCAAATTCATGACCAAATTAGTCTTGATTCATGATTTCCTGAAGATAGCTGACACCGATTTACATCGAGCACATCCAATAGTCAATTTGGACGCCTTGGAAGGAATAGGTGGCATCACCATTCAATGAATAGCAAGGAGATGTAGAAGGTAGTTACTCCAATTGTAGAGCCGCCACTGGTTACTACCACACTACCTTCCACACTTCCTTTCTCATTTGAGGATGGCCTATGATTCAGTTACCATAGAAGAGCATAAGCATAAAATTTTTACTTGGAGAGAACAACTCTTCAAGGTAAAAACCTACGAGGTAATCTCTGCAGAGTTGATCGGGGGTAGACAAAAGGTGGCAAGTGGGAACTTTCGTATCACAAGTCCCTTGCCAGTATCAACGTGAGGATGGTGAATACATTGAGCTCGACGAAGTGCGGACGAAATTCCAAAACCTCATCCATAGTAGATTCAGCGGTGACCTTGTTGACTACAAGTTGAGTCAAGTTGCAGCCATGTCAGCTAAATTTGATGATGCAGCTGAAAAGATCAAGGACTTTCCAAGTCAAATTGCGGATGGCAAAGTGATGTTGTTGAGACAACACATCATTCAAAAGAGTATCAGTGCTCCAGATGATGAGGTAGTTAACAACTTCTTGGAAGAGATGATTGCTCAAGATGTCAACTAGTGAACTACCAGTTAGGACGTCCCACCTTTTCCAAAGATAGCATTTGACACAGCAGTTAAACTTGATGCCTTTTCCAAGTTAACTCGCTTTCCCACCATTCATGCATGTCTATTTTTGGAGACACCTTTGTATAGTGGAGTTCTTTTCAGTTTTAGATCAGTTAACTAATGTAGTCTTTCCAGTTAATTGCTAGTTACATTTGTTTAGACATAGGAATAAATCTTGCTGATTGGCAAGACTGAATGTTTTCTTAAGGAGATTTGTTTATACAAAATTGTTGCGCCCTTGTGCCTTCAAGCTTTGCTAGTCAATAGATGTTCACTTTGTTCAAGTGTATTTTGGTTGATCGTATGTTGTATGATTGTCTTCTTTCATACAATTTGCTGTCCCAAAACATGTAATCATTGATTGAGTTTGAGGAAATAAATCAAAAGTACAATGAGTCTTTGATCCAAAGTCTCAAGATCTTTCAATATTGTTGTTTCTATAATCTTTATTTTGATCTACATCTCAAAAGAGCAATGATCCTTTGAGGGAATTTCGAGATCGAGTTGATAATTTGATGTTCTGTTCTTATAATCTTTATTTCAGCCTACACCTCGAAAGAACAATGAGCCTTTGAGGGAATCCTGAGATCTCTAGTTTATCATTTAATGTTTTACTTTCATAAACTTCATTTCAGTGTACATCTGAAAGAGCAATGAGCCTTCGGATCCGTTCTAAGAACAGGTTTGTCTAAGTTAGCCAAAATCATTCCCTGTTTACTTCTAAATCCTCTTGCTCTGAATTTACTCGAGGAGATAGAAGTGTTATAAGTTTAGGCCTAGTTGTAGTTGAGATTACGAAACTAGAGAAAACCTCTGCCGCAAAGCAAAGAGTTTTATAACCTTGTGCTCTCAGCTGAGTTGAAAAGATAGGAATTTAGTTTACATTTCTTTTTACGCATAAACAGCAAAAGAGGGAGCTTCCCCTCCTAATTTGAAGAGCAATCTAATTGTGCATAGTTGTCCGTTTCCAATACGCACACCAGAGGTGCGAATTGAAACGCCAATAGAGGGGTACCGTATATATGAAGGCTCCGATCCTTATTGTGATGACTCCAGTGATATGCTCGATGGTCTTCCAGAATGATGGCGGTAGAATATAGGCCACCACAGAGATCCTGATGGCAATTTGTTGACTGTCTTCTAGATATAAATGAAATATTCCGAGCCAAATTTTTTCAATTTTCAAATTACAATCAGAAATGCAACACACCCGTTAGGGTTAGATAAATCAAACCAGCAGTTACAATATAACTCTTTGCCAAGAATGCGCACTCAATCTCAACAAGAGAGAGGCTGTCATATGGCAAGAGGATCGTCAGTACATTAATCAAAACTGCAACTGGAAGTAACTCTAACCAAGAATGGCGCCAAGTGATGGCGAGCATATGGTCAGAGGATCTTAATGGAAATGCTGATACAAGAACTCTAACCAAGAAATGCGTCGGCGAACGACGAGCATGTGGTCAGAGGATCCCTATCATCTAATATGCTGAAAGCAACTCAACACCAAGTATGTGCTACCCAATTCCAGTAATGGAAATGAGGCGACCATATGGCGGAGCAATTACATGAAATACAATACTGGAAATGGAGCTCAACGCCAAGTATGTGCACTCCTATCCAAGATGAATAGGCGCTATCATATGACGGAGCAACTAAAAAGTAAATACAATAGACTGAGCAAGGATCAGTCTCTTCCACGAAATGTGGGAAATATAATAAAGAGCTTACAAATGTGAATATTGGCTGGTTAGTACTACTAACAGCCTTACAATATAATATATCTCCTGCAAGCACGATGGATTATAGTGATAATCAAACTGCTGAAATGTAGAGCTACTCCAGAATGATTAATATGACTAAGATAAACAATCCCAGCCCTATTAATAATTTTACTAAGTCTGATATGACAGATCTGCAGTTAAAATGGTGAAATCAGCAACTCCAGAACTCACTTAAATGCTCATACCTCTCTCAATACTCACTCATTTAACTTGAAATCAGTTGCAAAACATTCTAATGATGATGACAATGAAGATGGATCACAAAAACTTCTCACAAAGACCCCTATTTATTTTGCACGACTTCCAAAGCACTTACGAAGTGAAATTGCCTGCAAGCAAGGGCGATTTACTTTAGATAATTCATAGACTTCAAATAAAATTCTGGAAACTTGCACATATGGTCGCCCTACATAGGAAAATAGATTGGAACAGTACCCAGAACAATATTATTTCTGTTTCTTGAGTTGTGAGTAAAAACAACCTACAGCCATACAAATCAGCAACTCTAAAATTGACAGAAAATACAATAACTCAACTACGGAATGTGAGAAGAACCAACTACAATGAAAGGAAACCAACTACAACTAAACCTCTCAACTAGTTGCTGTCTTTCAAGCAAGAAGTCGAGCCAAGGCTAGGAGGCATTCATTCCTCGAAGCAATCCCAAAGCCAATCCGGCAGCATAACTTTGCAAATTCATCAGATGATCAAATGAAGAGAAGGAACCTCCTTTTATAGACTGAAGAGAAGACTCCAGAGGCTTCTAGAAAGTGCGCCCTAATTCCAAGCTGCTTTTAGGTTTAAACTTTGACCAAAAACCTTTCTTCAAAATGGCGTAACCTTCGTGAGAAATAAAAATCCCCTTTTTTTAAATAAAATATAAACTCCTTCAAGTAGGCGTCCATTTTCCCTTGAGCAAATATAAACTTTTAGAAATATAAAAATATTTCCTTTATGAGAAAATACCCCTCAAAGTCCCCTTCTTTAAAAACAACTTTTAAGTTATATTACTAGGCCAAGGGGTACTTTTAAAATAAAACATTGACTTAAAATAACTTATTTCTCCAAAATGAACCCTTTAAGCCAAAAATGAGAATTACCCAATGAACTGCCAAAAGAGGAAAGTTGATTGAGCTGATGTTGACTGGACCACTGCTAAAAATAGAATTTACTAAAAATAGTAAATTCAAGAAGTTGCTCAGAATGCAATGCATGCGACACCATTGCGAAGCTTTCTGAAAACCCAAAAAGAATCCGCAATCCGCAATCCCAAACTCCGAGATGCAGCCGTCATAACTTACTAAAAATAGTAAGTTCGGAAAGTTTGCCCGATGCAGTTGCATGTCATATCTCTGCAAAGCTCTCTGAAAACCCAGAAAGAATCCATAATCCAAACAGCCAAAAATTGACAAGCAAAACCCTGAATCTTCAAGAGAACCCACCAAACAGTCGGAAACCCTAATTCTGCCTCTGACTAGCCAACAGCACCCCGGGGATAGGCCATCAATCACTGAAAAAATGCAGTGCTAAAAATGGGGACATTACAATAAACAAAGCCTAACTAACACCAATGTCAGTGTGGCGGACCAATCAAAAAGGGATCAATAGAGCTTTGGTGATAGACGGCCTCTTCATGTATGATCGGCTGCTACAGGAATAAGATGACGTAGTTGACGACCTCAAACCACCACTGGAGTCAATGATAATGTTTGATATGGCACGAGTAGTCTCCATAATATATTGTGACCTTCCTTTAGGCATGAGTGCTGGCATCAATAAAGCCTGATAATAATCCAAAGCCACCTAATGAGGAGATTTGCTAATAGTATGGCCTGTGTTGACCTTTCCAAGTGCTATGTAGCCTGCAAGGAATGAATAATAGGAACTGTGATTCATACAAACTCTTGAGATGTCTTCGCCAATTATTTTTGACCAGCCAATTTGTCATATAGGAAAAGGCGAAGAGTATATGAGACCCTATACACCAAACAACATAAGACTATTCAAACGATGGCTCAAAATTAAATAATTATGATAGAGACAAATAGGGGTGGCGATAATAATAAAGCAACCTGATAGACAAAGATTATATTTATTAGATTCTATTCCTTCAATACTGACAGGAAAATGTATATGAACCAGAAATGTGAAACGATGCACCAATATAATTTTCCTAGACTGAGATATTCGACCCAACAATGCCAAAATAATGTATTCAAATAGAAGTAAATATTAATCATCCCAATACACATATATCACCAAAATCCAAATTAATCGAACTCTTGCAATTTCATAATGTGAACTTCAATATAGTCCAATTGAAGAATCTGATTGATTCTTCCAAGACAATCTAGGGCAGATGCTTTCACTGCCGAAAATGGTTTTCCTAGGCATCCATCCCGATAACAAATTTGATAAATCATCAAATTAACGTTGAAGAGAAAATATTAATCATTCACACCTTTCTTCGAACTCAAAGCTCCTTTTGTAATTTTAATTGACAGTTTTGTGCGGTTATCACCTTAATTGACTTTAATTAATATTGATTTCCGAGTCAGTTCATCAATTATATAATTATTACCTTTTAATTATTTTTGGGTAATAATAATAAATAATTATTTAATTCTCTTTTTGATATTTGAACTTTTGAGAATTAAATAATATTAGTCTCTCACCATAAAAAATGTGACATTACACTTTTCCATCATTGAAACACAACCTGTACCTTTCCTTATTAATAATTTTGATGAGTACTATTGTCACTAAGGAAAACTTCAGCTCCATCATAAGCTTGATATGATGATTAACATTCCTCATGGGGAGTCATGGTAGGAGCAACTTGAGTCAATGAGCCAAACATCATCACTAATAGTGTTAGTAGAAAAAACAATGCATCATTATTACCATCATCAAAAATTTCTCTATTGAGGAATCATCACAAGACTTCTTTTTGTTTTTGCATTATTTGTTCACATGACTTCTTTTTCCATAGTTCTAACACTTTACCCTGCTCTTTGTAGGGGTTTTGAACCATCCTATTGATTTTGACCTACTTCAGATTTCTTCTAATCCCCTTTGGGACAAGTTCAATGGCTCTAAACACGAGTTCAATGAAGCTAGATGAAGGATCTATTGGCAAAGTGGGATTAGTGGAAAACTATAGCAAAATTGAATTCCTAAATTTCACTTACAAAATTTTGGCAAGCCTTAGCTTGAGAATAAACTAGTGCAAAGGTAAGAGTTCATCATGTATCATCAAAGAACATGTAATAACCACGCTTATTTTTTTAATTTTTTTTTGAAATTTGGTTAGCTCAACTATAAACAAATGCATAACAACTTCCTTTGCACTTTTTGATCACCCAGATCTTGGGAAGGGCAAGGTGAGAGCATATGGTGTTTCAGAATGCTACAAAATGAAATCAATTGTTGAAAGGAAAGGCATCAGGCGACAAGCCGGCCAAACCACTTATTCAGTGGGATGCAAATGTTACAAGAAAGGTAAACCATCCGCTTATTCAACGAGAATCACAATAGCACATTCACTTTATACTGGGAAGCTTATTTATACTGAAAAGTAAATATCAAGCTCCTGCCACTTATCTAGAGGTTATGATTACAAACCACTTGTGTAGTGGGGTAAGTATCAGCGTTAACCAAATTATATTCACTGGCAGTACTACTAGCCAGAATTACAATCAAGTACAATAAAGGAATGAATTTGGCAGTAAGACCATCCGAAACACTACATTAATAGTTCATGAGCATTTTTATCATCAAAAGAAGTGGCTAGCTGCTTATATGAAACTGGTAATAACAAGGCATTTATCATCTCCTAATCAATCCCAAAAGCATGAACAATCACCACAAAGGACAATCAATCAATATACCTTGAAACATTCATGTTGTATGATCATGACAAGTCTGGAAGTCAAATTATAACTGTTGGCAGGTGATATAGCAGGTTTGAAATGACTGGACTGAGTTGTTACAGGTCTGATATATGGCTGTTATAGGTCAAATATCTATAGGAAATTCACCCAAAACACCTTCCAAACAGTGAAGTCCACCTCTAATCATCAAACATCATCAACAAGTACTTCCTACGTCACCAATCAGCACATAAAAGACCAAGAAAAGAGGGCAATTCAAGCCTAAAACCTCACACCTAGGTCTATAGGTGGTACAACTTAGAAGATAGTTCCTCAAAATTTTTGAACATTCATCACACTCTGCAAAGTTAGATCAAATCACTCCAAAATATCTGCATATTTAAAGACATCAAATACCTCCATCATGAAACCCCAAAAACTAAAACTCTGTTGAGGCACAATGGTAATTCCTAAATGAAATCTGTAATGTCCCCTTCTCAATGATCACCCTGAGGACATAATAGCCTATTTAATTCTTGTAGGCTATAGTCGGGAAAAAGGGAATTAATTTACTTAATTGTTCAATATTACCTGGCAGTAAAAATTACATTTAAAAAGGTAATGTTAAATACTTAATTAAATGGGTTATAAAGTGACTTTTGGAGCTCATTTTGCTTATGCCTGATTTATTTTCTCACTTTCACTTTTGGAGAGCTTCTTGGAGTTCTTGGTCTTGGGGAAGAGAAACCCTAAGGCATCTGGTTTCGGTGGTGTAACGATTCCACCCTAGCTGGTTCGTGGAGGAGATCATCTAGGTCTCCTATTTGGGCGATCATTGCAATTTTGTGAGTCTCCTGTGGAGACAAAATTGGAAGGAAACGATATAGCTATTTCTATGGCTTGAAGTTGAGTTTGAGGTCTAGGTTTAAGAAGGGTTTGTACTCAGTTAGGCCGCCATATTCTTACATATCTTCAGAGATTACTATTGCTGAGTGTGCTGGTCGTGATTTCTAAGGAATTGTGTGTCCAGGTCTACAAATTGTGGGACTCCAGACTATTGCCATTCTCAAGAGTTGCTGTCCAAACGGGTATTTTATATCATAGTTGTTGCTTTGTTGAGTATATTCACTGTATAAAGGGTTATTGGTCAGAAACATTTGTAAATGACACTTAACTCAGTTCAGCAAGTAGTCTGAATTATGTACTGTTGTTTGCATGTACTGGTGTTATCCATTTTCTCAGTTTTGTAATGTGAAAAGCATTGAATTTCGGTGTGAAGTATTGAAGGCCTTATTGTTATAAATGAAATTATCTACTGTTATTGCTACTGTACTTGCACAGCTATACTCACTGTATGTTTAGACAACCAGCATGCAATGAGTTTGACAAAATGATTCATATGTCAAACTGAGAATAATAAAAAAATATCATTCAAACTGAGAGGCGTTTTTACAAAGTCAATTGGTTTAAGAGCAGGGATATGTATAAATTAACCCAGTTTGGAATCTCTAAATTATTTGGTACAGGTTTCTTGTCCAGTAATCTAATTCAAATCATGGTGGCAATAAATTTGTTCAATCTCCCTTAATCATATAGATTATGGCTTTAAATGCTAGCTGATTGATGATAGGCTAAGGTTAAGTCACATCAACTCAGAGTATGCTAACTGTGTTTCCTAACTACAAGGGTGGTTATAAGAGGATGCAATATTGGCTGGAAACCATCATATTGATCAGAATAAAATATAGACAAACTGACCTATGGAAAAATCAATCTCTTAACGGTTATCTCTACACACTAAGTAGTAACCACTGATAGTTTAAGGAAAAAACTTAAGGACATATTTACTTCTTCCAGAAGTATTTTATGTTGTCAATTTCCTAATTATCAATTACAATTCTAGGAATTTTGGCACAACTTAATGTGGAGAAGTTGTGGGATAAAATTGACAAGAACTTTATAGAAATTGGCAAACTAGGGTAATTAAGTCTGGTCAGAATTTTCTTTGGTGATGGAAATTTGTAACATTGTTCTTTGAATGGGGATGTGGAAGATCTTGACAGCTTGAATTTAAAGGTTTTTTTGTGATGCTGCAGTGGGTTCATTAACATTCAGATGGGAGTAAAACATATCACACCAGAAGCAAATCAGAACTTGGATCAAGTTGTCAATCTAAATACAATTACCTTTAGGCCTTCAATTTTGGAATATGAAGTAGTATCCAACTATACTTTGGGATTATTCATGGAAAATTAGAATGATTAGTAATGCCATTGAGCTAAATAAGATCAACTCAGTTTCGTTGACTTTGTATTGAATAGAATCTCTGGTTTTGCTTGAGCTGGTGATCAGTATACATATTGGGTAAAATTGTAAATATTGAATACTATTTCCAGCTTGGATTGGGAGTAGCTATCAACACTATAGATGAATTTATTTTTATTTTATCATTTACCCGGCTTTCTTTATGATCAGTTGCTTCAGTTAACCTGGTCATTGGTTTGTTTTGGTTGCAGATATGGAGGAATTTATCTTGATTCAGACATTGTTGTCCTCAAGGCTCTTGATTCACTAAACAATACTATAGGCACAGAATCTCCTTCAAACAAGGATTTTACTCTTAATGGGGCTGTGATGGCTTTTGAAAAGCACAGGTTTGAATTTTCTTCTTATCCCAGATTCCTAATCTCATCTTTATTTTTACACTGTTCAATGTTCAAGCGATTATGTGCATCTAAATTGATAAAATTTCATTTTCAGAAAGAAACTACCTCTCCTAATTCTTAAAGATGAATTTGCATTTAATGGGTGATGTATGTATCTGGTTGAAATTTATTTTATTGGTTACAATTGGAATAGTTAATTGCGTGATGCAGACTGCAGTAGTCTGGATTATAAATAATCAAATTCTATCAAATAAAATTTTCAGAAAGACAAGGTTACAACTTACAACCTGACGCCAGTTTTTGGTGAGCTTTATGAAAGCTACTCTAAGTGCTATGGTAGCATATTCTCGCTTCACATTCTTTGAGCACATATCCTTCCAAGTGAATTTAAATGCACATCTTTTATTTAGGTAGATGTTTGCTAACTTTGATGGGCTTCTTTGGCTGACAACCTAATAGTCAGTTAAGTATTCTTTGATTGTTATCTGGATATGATTTGGACTGGCACTAAACTGAACGGATGCTATCTCTCCTCCATTATTATGTAATGTCCCCTTTTTAGCGAGCATCAGAGTTTTGTGGATTAGCCTATCATCGGGTCCTTGTAGGCTAATAATGGCGTTTAGAGGGTCCTATGTGGGAGTTTTTGGGGTTCTCTAGATGGCAGTTTGATGGTGTTTTCTTCTCCAGTTCGTTGGTATATTCAGAGGTGATCTTCTGCATGGGTTTCTGGCTCCGTTTATGCATACTTACTATTTATAGTAAGTCAGTGGGATGCTGGGGGGCAACCTTACTATTTATAGTAAGGCACCCTGGTGAGTAGAGGTTTCAATGGGCTTCCTCCTAGCGTTGACAAAATAAGTAAATGATGATTATTGAAGGAGTTGTGATATTATAATTATTATTAAAGTTATACTTTATAATAATTAATTATAAAGTGAACAATTATTAATGATATATTTGACTTTATAATTGATGACTATTTTATAATATAAAGTCAATTACTTAATATCTTGAGTTGGGCGCCCACATATTGGAGTATATCATAAAGCAACAAAAGCAAATAAATATTTAATATATTTAATGATTGAATATGCCTTGGGGGTCATGCAAATTGAGAAGAGGTATAAATGGCATTTAAAAAAGCAAATCATTCATTCTTGATTGTTCATTCAACATTTGGCATTTTGAAGAACTTTGGCTGGAGGTGAAACCTAGGGTTTTCAGCTGTAATTGATCTGGGAGAACGAAGTATCTCTCATGATTCGAGCATTCTACAGGTGTGAAATAACACCCAAGGTTTGCAAATCAGGTGGCTTTACATCAGAAGTCACATTGTGCATATTTGAAGTGAAAATCTCAAGAGATTTCAAGGGGTTGAAGTGCAGATTTCAGATTATTGAGAGGACAAGCATTGGAGGACATTTTATTGTTGCTAGCAATTATCTTCCATTGCCTCATGGGTTTCTTGGAGGCCGTACCAGTCATTAATTGCTGAGGCCGTACATTCTTCATTGCTGGGCATGTGAAGCAAGGACTGAAACACCTATCTTTTCAGCATCCTTTCTTCTTCATTGAGGGCGGCTGAGTTAGTGGTGTCAATTTGCAACTAAATAAAGGTGGAGAAAGCTAATTTCTATACTAGATGTTCAAACTGGAGTTTGCCAGTCTGCTGTTATACATTTCCAGAATTTGCAAATTTGTATTGCTTGGCTCTGGGTATGATGTTAATGTTAAAGCAATCAATATTAAATCTGATTTTCTGAATAGTTATTTGTGTTTGTTTCAATATATCTATCATTGCATTTGTATATGTTCATTTGCATTCCTGGCATATATCTTCAAAACATTTAAAATCTTCAAAAACCAAAAGCAATCAGCAAAATCAGAAAATTCAGTTAGCAGATTTCCTATTTGGGGTGGGACATCTCATATTATGTCTGCAAGCAACTTAGACACATATCTTCTGCAACTGTTACTGAATTAATTGTAGAATATATATCTCCCTGTGGAGATGCCACAACCTCTACCAAGACAATCTATCCAGAGATTGGTTGTTGAATACACTGCATAAACATATGGAAACGTCTGTCACTGAAACAAACCTTCAATTAAGAATGACCTTGTGATTGTTTACAGAAAATGGACAATCCACCCAAAATGCATTTCCCAGTGGAAAATATAGAGAGTTGCCTCTGATTCTGGAGAAGATCAGTGATCTGTAGACTTTTGTGGGGCTTTCCCAGGCCTTAAATTTTGAAGGATTGGACTCATGAAGACTGGAAATCCAGTGCCTATGGATGGTCTTATGATGCCAAAAGGGTACTTTATGACACTTTTTGTAGCTAAAGGTGAGGAATTCTCTGTAATCCCAGGACCCTTGTTCTATAATAATTCAAGTCTTTTTATGAAGTTAATGGTCGTGGCTTTTAACTCAACGGACAATTTACCTAATGATATTCCAATGCTGGCTTGACTGCCAATACTGCCAAGTGAATTTTCGGATGAATATCCTCTGAAAGTGATTGATGATTCAAATGGTGAACATGGTAAAATCTTTGGGGAGTATAATACAACCTTAGAGCATACAGAATCTGTGTTAATTTTGATGTGGAAAAGCTTTGATGAGATAGATTTTTTTCTGTTATTTTCCATGGACCAGCTAGGACTTGAACTTATGACTTCCCATGTGTGTGCTGGTGTGCTTTACCACTGACCTACTGGCCCTCTTTGTGAATGGGATTTTCATTAGGCTCCTTATTATGTTTTCGGTGTGGTTCATTTCTCCAACACCCACCCTTGAACCACACTTTGATGCTCTGAGCTTCTAATCAGGCTTTGATACCATGTTATTTTCCAAGGACCAGCTAGTAGTTGAACCTAGGACCTCCTATGTGCATGCTAGGTTACTCTACCACTGAGCTGCCAGTCCTCTTTGTGATGGGTGCTTTTTGGCATGCTCCTTGTTACAGTTCAGGTGTGGCTTATTTCTCCAACATTTTCTTGAATTAGGGGTATTGAATGGGAGCAATCAGTTAACCATAAAAATATACCATTGTATTGCAGAGTTTGCCATGCTCCTACAGATTTGTGCGACTCTGTCCTACCTATGCTATTGAACCTTAAAATACAGAGTTTAATGGAAAAGAAGCTGAAATAAAATTGGAACAAATAAAGCTTCTGGATGTGACCAAAATTAAGAACATCAAATGGAACACACATCACAAGAAAATACACCAAAATTAGAAGTGTGTTGGCATTTAAATTCGCACCTCTGGAATGCGTATTTGAAATGGACAGCTATGCACATAAACTGCTCTTCAAATTAGGAAGGGAAGCTCCCTCTTGCTGATGGTGTTTGAAAGAAAGTAAACTAAACTAAGTTGCCTATCTTTTTGATCAGCTTAGAGCACAAGGTTTATTAAACACAAACGCCACAGCTGAGATTTTCTGTTTTAAAACTTCAACTACGACTAACTTAAACTAAAGACGTTTCTGGCTTCTCAAGTAATAGCAGAGCAAGAGAAGCTAGAAATTAACAAGGTAGATTTTCTGACAGAAATACTTCAATAATCTCTCTTTCAACGAACACCTACACACTTCACTGTAAGTTGAAATAAAGATCATAAAAGTAGAACATAGATAACGGACATTTGAGATTTTGGACCATGGCAAAAGAGGCCCATGATTTTATTACTCAAATCTCTGGAACAAAGCTCACTTCTAACATGCCTGGAACAAGAAATTGCAGCTAAAGAGGCTTGCAATCTCGCTCTTACACAATAGAAAATAGCAATCACACTAACTCCTTGTTGGCTAAAGAGGCTCAACAATTTGCTATCACAACACAATTGAACAATACTTGAGTAACAAATAGAAGGCACAATAGGCCGCTTTGTTCTCACTAGCACGGTTAAAGAAACTAAATGAGCAAAGGCTCTTATTTATAGGCAAGCAGAGGAGTAGGGAACCCTAAAATCTCCTTGCTTTCACAATCTAGGGCTTGGTTAGGGCTTGCTCAGCAAGCAAGCTTTATTACTAAATCTAGAAAGAAGATAACAACTAACACCTAAGAAAGCAGAAAAAGCGGGAAACGCCAACTATTACATTTATCTTCTTTCTCTTCTCAAAGAATGGATAAGAATCGTTCCAAGAATAAAAAGAAAGCGGAAAGAAAGCTTCTAGATGAAAGCCACTTTAAAGCTCAATCATATCCGCTAAAAAGCAGGAAACTGTGTCCTAGTCAAGTGTATTGATATTATCTAAGGCAATATTCTGATTCTCCAAGATCTCCTCGCCTTCTGTGATCAAACTTAGAGAATCTTTCACTTCTTCAGTTGCTTTATGAGTTCTATTCTTGACAAACATCGCTGCCCAAAAAGATGACTCACTAACTGATAACTTGGCGGCTCTGCAACTTTATGCTTCTGACTCTTCTCTTGATTTCCAACAGAAGAGTATTGCACAACTCTTTTCTGATACCTTTCCTTTTTCTCATATCACACCTCCTCGTGTTCTTCAGCTGAGATGATGAAGTTTTGACATAGTGCTGATTTGGTCTTAAATTCGAGGGGAGTGTACTCCATATTGAAAACCTTGAAGAATGACTGTAAACTCGCCTATGATCAGACAAGTTTTGAGCAACTTTCTATTTTTAGAATGCTGGTTTTTCATCTTCAAACAGACAAATTTTTGGGAATTTATCTGAGATATGGGTTTTCTTTAGAATTTCGTTGCAAGACAACCCAGATTCGTCTGTTTTTGAAAATCTTGAATTTTGACTGAAAAAGCAGCAAACCCTAATTTCTTCAATATTTTCACTGAAAAAGCTGGCACCTGGGTTTCGTTCAGAATATGATTAGAAATGGACCCAGTTGATCAGATTTGAAAAACACTGATGGTTGATCGAAAAAGCAGCCAACCCTAGAATTTGAAATTTTCTTGAAAAAGTTGTGATATGGGTTATCTTCAGAAGACTGATCTAAGAGGACCCAGATGGTTGAAAACTGAATGCACTGAGGATTTCATTGACATGCAAAATAAAAGCAGCTGCTGCAACTTGATGAAAGTTTTTTGAAAAATTCTTCAGAAGAATGAGAAGAAGAGACCCAAATGGCTGAAAATTAAAATCTTTGACCTTCACCTTCAAAAGTTTGATCTTCTAGATGAAAAAGCATGAAAAAGCAAGATCTTATGTTGCTGGTCTGAAAATTATTTATAAAAATCAGCAACCTTGAGTTCTTGAATCTTGAAATAAATCCTCAAAGTTGCTGCTCCACTTCTCTTCTTTGGACGCCACCTGCAAAAATGATGAAAACTGAATGGAAGAGATGTCTTAAATAGATTTAGGGCTTGAAACAACTTTGTTTTCTTTTGCTTTAATCTTCAAACCCTAAAACTAGCCTGTTCAATGAATTTGGACATTCATCTTTCTCTTGCCATCTTTGAAGTTTTGAAAATTCTACTAAGGCATTGAAAGTTGGGCGCCCTTCTTGGCTGCAGGCACCAACCTTCTCCAGACTTAACCATTTTTTAGGAATTTTCAACTTTTCTTCCATTTTGACCCCTGGATTGACCTTGATCTCTGGCTTCCAGATTGATTCGATGAACGAGCTGGATGATTCATCGCGTAGCCTGACTGATTCTGAGAAGATTGTTCTAGAGGCACCTCTGGCGAAAAACTTCGTTTTGACCTTCAGATTCATGGGAGCCCATTTCCTCCAGGGGCTCCGAACTTTCACAGTGTTAGCCATTTTTTCATGATTTTCAATTCATTCATTCCCTTTGATCTTCTGATGAAATCTCGATTCCGGGAGTTACGCTGATCTGATCGACTGACCGTCAACTCCATTGGATAGCTCGACTAAAACTAACGAAGTGATCTTAGAAGTCATATCTGCAAATTCTAACATCTCAAGGCTCAAAATCTTGGGCGCCCTTTCTCTCCAAGGGCGCCCAACTTAAGCAGACTTAGCCATTTTTCACTTTCTTCATCCTTTCACTTCTATAGATGATCTCGCCTGATCTGGTGATCTGGAACTCGGATTGACTGACCGCTGGGCTTGTCGCGAAGCTGAGAGGATTTTGGAGGGGGTTCTCTGGGAGAGATTTTGTCGAAAAGTGAAATTCAGGCCCTCATAAGTTTGGGCGCCCATCTTGACTGGGGGCGCCCACTTCCACCAGACTTAGTTTATTTTTTCATTTTTCTGTGTTTACTTCTGAATCTTCGTTCATAACCTTCGCCGGACCCTCTGTTCGGTGCTTCAGATCTGGTGACTATGACCTCCGATAGGCATGCTGAGTATCTCGTTTGAAAGCTGGATCAACTATGAAGAAATCATATTAGACACTCATCTGCAAATTCATCTGATAGACCCCCTGAAAACTTGGGCGCCCTTCTTCACCTGGGGTGCCCACTTTACTAACACTTAGTCAATTTTTGATAATTTTCAACTTTCCTCGTTCTGACCTCTGTGCGGATCTTCCCTGTTCAGCGCTGAATTTTGGTTGACTGGACGATCCGTTGACTGCACCGTGAATCCGTTGCGAAGCTGACAGAGAATTGAGCAACTTTGACTGGAGGCATAAACCCTAATTTCATCTTCTGATGCCCTAAAAAGATGGGCGCCCTTCTTCACCAGGGGCGCCCATAGTCACCAGTGTTAGAAAATTTTCTTCTTTTTTCAATCTTCTTCTCCGTTTTTCGTGACTGCTGACCAACTCATCTTCTGTCGAATGCTTTGAATGTCGAATCTGACACCTGACAGTCGACTGACCTCCATTGATGACCTCGAGCTCCTGATATGCTTCTGAAAAAGCAGAATAGACCCAGTAGGGCAAAACTGATTATTTTGAGATTCTGACTGCACCAGCCTGATATGGACGTAATTTGAGCCAATCAAAATCAGTTTGGACCCTGACGGACCAACTTTCTATTTATAGAAAGTTTTGCCAGTATCCATTTCCAAAGAAACCTAGAAAAACCCAGAAAACGTTACTAATTTTAGAAAATTTCTAAAAATAGCAGTTTTCCTAAAATTTAGGGATGAAAAACTAAGATCTGGGTTTTGTGGATTAAGCTGCTCTGAGCAGACCCAGATCGTGAGAATTTGAAAATTTTGTGTTTTAACCCCTCATGCAAGACGTGCACACCCAAATTTTGACCTTTTTGACTGATTTAACAAGACTTTTACTCATTTCTTCAAAATGTCTAAGTGTAACAAAAATTTTAATTTTTGGGGTACAACAAAGTGATAAAAGGGTAGACTAAGAGGGCCTATGCATGGAAGAGAACTTTTGGAAAGGAAGAGAGTAGAAACTTGCCACTAACAAATTTGTTTGAGATGCTTGACAGTGCTGGGCAAGAGAAGATGTGTGGCTTGATTCGTAGATAGAAGAAGCAGCTAAAAAATGACTCATAGGCAACAAAAAAGATCATTCTAGGAATCAAGAGGAAGAGATCAAGGCAAAGAGCATTGTTCTCTAGGTATGGGAAAATCACAATGAATGTAACTGAGGAAGAAAACTCAAATTCTTTTGGTCATTGTTTTCATTTCAGTAAAGGGGACATGTAATACCAAGCAGAATTGAGGAAACTTGTACTGTAAAATAAATGTGGTTTTCTACTTTTATGATCAAGGAATCTGGAAAGAAAAGGCATTCTAAAAATGAACACCACCAGCACATAATTGACATAGCTGCTGGCCTTGAAGCAGAGCTCTTTTCCTGTTTCTGACTGTAAATCATTACATGAAAGGTCTAGAAGATCTAATCTTCTTTTACAAAAAGGAAACCGTCAGATATCAATTTCTCCAAAGTTGTACTGAACAAACGGGAATATATTGTTCTCATACAGCTAGACATTCTGCAGATGTTGCTACTTTATGGTAGCATTTCAAGTATACTGTCAAATCTCCACTGCTTATGAATAGGGACTCTGCTGAATTTTTGTCTTCAAAATTACACAAAGATTTTACATTAGTATTCATAGACATTCTCATTTTGGAAAACTAAAGGAGCAAACTTAGAATTATCCAATTGGGTTGAATTCAGGAAAAATGTTTGACTGATTTTAGAAGGACATTATAACATGGTCCTCTTAACAAATGAGAAGAAAGGGGGGAATTCCGGTCTTTTGCTTCTAGTCCATGCTTTTAACACATTTATTCAATAGAAAGGGTTAGCAGATGTTGAGATTACAAAAGGTCTCTTGACATGGTGTAACAGTATAAGGAATTAGATATATTTCTGAGAATTTGGATTGCTTCTTTCTTACAAAAGCTGTGTAAGCAATCACTGGAAGCTTGAGGCAAAGGTTGACAATGTTACTATCAAATAGACTGATGGCTGATCCAGATGGAAATTATAAAGGTTGACCAATGAAAAACAAATGACTTTTAAATTTAAGAACATTTGGTTGACACAACCTAAACTTGAGGAATGTATAGAGTAATTGTGGAAGAATGGCATTGGATTGTGTTGTACCCAAACCAAATCTTTTGCTTCATCAAGGCATTTTGCTTAAAAGAGACTAAATCTTGCTAAAATGATGTCAAATACAGTTTTTGGGCAATATTAGGCATGGAGTTTTGTCAGTGTCGTGTCAGTCAAAGGCAGTACCTGTTGATCAGAACCTGAATCGGAGACCTAGAACGAGGCATTTCACGATGGAGGAGCATTTCACAATGATAATTATACCTTTGTATGGTCATTTAAGTGACCAAGACAAAGATTTCAGTGATCAATTTATGAAGATTTCTCAGGCAAAAGCAAAATTGCGCCCCTATAGCCCAGGGGCGCCCTTCTCTTTGAAGGCCCAAATTTTGTGGCATATGCTCATAAACATAGTCAATCTCTTCAGAATTACCCTAGTTATCTGATGAGCTATCCTGCGAGGTTATCCGAGACTCAGAACTCCGGTAATTGACGTCAGAAGTTGAGGATTCCAGAGGTTGCAGATTGCGAAGATGATCAGTTCACAAGCTTTGGCGCCCCTGTAGCTTAGGGGCGCCCTTCTTAAAGAGGGTCTAGATTTTGGCATTCTTGCCTGTTGATGCATCTAATCTCTTTACGACTAGTCTGGCTATCCAACGAGCTACCAAATGCAGACATTCGAGACCCAGAGCTCCGGCAGTCAGGACTAAAAGATGAGATTACAAGGAGACTTCACATCACAAAAACTTCCTCTAATGGTAAAATTGCATCTTTGTAGCTTAGGGGCGCCCTCCAAAATGACCCCTGAGATGATTGAAATTGCAGATGAGGTCTTCTTGACATCTGTGCTACTCTAGTCCGGTTTCGCAATGCACCGATCAACCTGTCAGTCCGATATTCTGAGAGATCGTGGCATAAATTCTACTAGGCACGTAAATCAAAGGGTGGAGAATCATGAAATATTCACTATAGCCTCTGTAGGCCAGGGGCGCCCAGCCTTTAGGCCTGTCAAATGGTGTTATTTGCTTTCGAAGTCTTGTGCGCAATTACTCCAGCTATCCAACGAGCCTAGCCGTCAGCCTCCGGGATTTGGCAAACGCTCGTACGTGCAAGGTCTTTGCAAAATACTGAAAAAACGAAGACAACTCAGAAAATGGCTAAGTCTGGTCGTATATTCCATCTCGGGAAAGGCGCCTTTCTCTTTGAGGTCTTAGAAGCAGTTTTCTTGCTTCGTCGCCTCCAGAGACATCTCTCGTAGGTCCTTCTAGCTACGCGTTGAGACAGACGGTGTGTGAATCAGGTCACCCTAGCTCCCGATATTAGAGGTCAGAAAAGGGCATCGGGTTGAGAGTTGTACTTTTGTCAAAATGGTGTTTGAGCCTTTTCAGGCCAAGGGGACGGTCCATAATGCAGCTTTTAGCTGCCTTGCGTATATTCATTAGATGCGGAATACCTCTAGTCACGCAGTGAGCCTAGCATCCAGTCAGCAGGGTTCATCGTTCATTGTCAGCAGTCATTTGAAGCGTCAGATGGCAGAATGGAGAAATGGCTAAGTCTGGTGTCTGAAAATCAATTTAATCAAAGGCGCCTAATTTTTTGAGGTGTTAAATGATGGATTTTGCAGTGATGACTCGGAGCAAACATTTCTTCTTTGCTCTGCAGGTTTTGCAATAAATATTCTGCTCAATCTCAGCATCACTTGGTCACCTGGAAATCAGTGTTGAATATGGCCAGTTTTCAACTTTGTAGTCAGCTACAAAGTAGGAAGTTAATAAAAAACGTAATATCTTGAGCAAATGGAAACCTATGAGGTCAAATGAGGACTTTTCGAAATCAGTGAAGTTCGCTGAATCCATCCAAGAGCTCAACGTGGTTTGTCAGCTGATTAAAATAATATTAAATATTTATTTTTGCATATTTGAGCATTAAAGGGCGATTTTCTAAAATTGGCACCCCTTTGTGCTGGATTTTCAAATTGCATGATGAATATTTTTATTATTATTATTATTTCGGACTTTAAGTCAGTCTCAGTTCGAACTGGAGGGGTCCAATCAGAAGCTTTCTATTTCAGTTGAGGTTTTTAAATCTTGCAGTCAACATTATGGTGCAAATTTTCTCTATTTATTCATGGTGCCATCATTAAACATTCATCTAGCTTAAAGAAATTCGTAATTCTTCAAGAGCAAAGGTGATTTTCTTCACAGGTTGGGCGATTTTATTAGTTTTCAGTGGCGATTTCATCAAACAATTCCTTTTGCAGGTGCAAGTTCACAGTCATCATTAAATTTGAAGAACAGGGGACGATTTTAACAAAAGAACACAGAAAAAACATCTTTTCTCCTCTCTGATTCTCAAAATTCTCTCAGATTTCAATTCGCATGTTCCTGAAATTGGCAATTTTGGCAAGTTTGATCATTTGGATCAATTCTATATAGCTTCCTTGAATTTAATTCATGTGCTTGAATTTTTAGGAATTTTTTAACTCCAGAGCATCAGTTCTTGAGTTTCTAATTTTCTCAACTGAAAATTCTTTGCATGGTCGAGTAGAAGTCAGATTTTCACATTTTTGACGTTTTGGGTTGTCTTAGAATTTTTTTTTTGGACAAAACCCATATCTCAGATTTTTTGCTGAAAATAACCCTTCAATAGGCTATTTTTAGCTTTTCGGAAATCTTGTCAGAACATAGTCGAGTTCACAGTCAACGAGCGAGTTTTTCAAAATGCAGTACACTCAGCTCGAATACAGGACCAAATCAGTCCTTACGACTTTATCGGGATAGTTGAGACGAATCTCCATAAGGTGCTGCCAGAAGCAGTCTTAGATCCAGTCAAAATCAGAGATTCGATTATTTAGAATATTCAGCAGTCCGGGTTACTAGAGGCCGCTTCCATACCTATCTCCGCTTATTGTGTTGAGTTCGTGATGTCTTGTGTTAAGCATTACAACTCTGCTACTCGTGAGATAGTGTCAGTAGATGGACAAGTCATTTGCAGTCTCAAGCCTCTGGATGTTGAAAGAAGTTTTGGTATCCCTCAGCACCCGAACAGTCTGGTTATTTCTATGGAGCAGTGCGAGCATGCATTCGACATTGATGTGGACAAGTGCCAAAGCAAAATGGCAGAACGATGGTTAAAGCAAGCGAAAAACAAATTGCCAAACAATGTGGATCGTGGTGAGAACAAGGATGAGTACGCAATTCTAATTACACTCTTGAATCGCGTCTCAGGTCATTCATATGCAAATGTTTTCCAGCCTTGGATGTATTACATCATTGGTCGCATCATATCTGGGCAGGAGCATTATGACTGGGCATCCTTCATCAGCGATGTTATCCACAAACAGATCACCAGTTTCCTTGTTGCCCACAAGTTTCACGTGTTCTTACCTCGTGTACTTGATTGCCTATTAGGGTCAGTTCCGAGGGTTAAACACCGTTGGCATTCTCATTGTTCAGAAAGTCTATCACTATTACAATCAACTTGAGTTCACTAAGGCTGAACGTCATTTCAAGCGTGTTCATGAGGCTTTCTTGACTTATACAGTGAGAAATTTGGACCGGGAGTTGCACATTCGTATCTCGGCAGTTGCCAGAGCAGCAATGGATGGTTGGGCAGACTAGTTCATTCAGTTCACGACATACACTTATATCCGAGTATATGGATTTATAGGAAATCCAGCTATGCTTCCACACTATCCTTTAGATAGAACGGTGTTTATGGAATTCCTGAGGCAGTTACATGATGTTCATTGTCATTTGCGTCGCAAGCATAAACTAGCTGCCAATTTTCCCTTTCAGTTTGGAATATATTGGTGCAAGACGGTAGTTGATGCCAAAGTTGCAGGACAGGAGCTAGAGAGGTATCATCTCAAGTATCTTGTTAAGGTTCGTGCCTATGATCCTTGGGGTCATTACACAGCTCACCTCGGTGGTCTCGCATATCATAAGCCTTCTATGGAAGACTATTGGGCAAATTGCGTGGATGACTTTGAGGTCCGCAGACGTATCTACAGCCGCTTCTCTCTCTCACTGATTTCTGTATTCTTGTTAGAAGATGTGGGAGGTTTATTAGATGATGAGGGAGAAGTTCTTCCTCAGTTTTTCAGAGAGCAGGTTGACACACAGCCACTGCCAGTAGTTGATTGGTACACCAAGGAGTACGCGACAGTAAAGGAGAGGTCAAGTAGAGTTATCCAAAACAATATACTTTACCTCGACAGCAAGAAGACCAGGAGGGTAAGTGTGCCTAGAGCAGAGCCGCCAGTGGTGGATCCTTGTTGAATTAATATATAGCATCGATTAGATTCTTACAACTCTTATTCGATCTGTCTATTATTAATATTATCATATGAGTATTGTGAAGTTCAATTATTTATCGAATCTTGCAATAATGAATATGGATCTAACTAAAAGTTAATTGTGTTAACTATTTTAGTTTATACGTACTTAAATCCAAGAGTGTTACATGTCCTCTCATTGTGTTACATGTCCTGCAAACTGGAATCTACTGAAATATTTTAGTGGTAGTAAGCAATTTGAATAAGTAAAGAACTCACCGCAACATCACACAGTTAAAGATCAGGAGTGCACCATTCTGATATCTTTTAAAGTCTCAATTATTGGCATATCCTTGATATCTTTATCCATTAAATTGAAGGGAAATATTCAAGTTAATTATAAGGGACGTCACAATGGTATTAGAGAGACGCTGGCTAGAGCCAGAGGCTCTACCTGAATGGCGTGAATCTTATCTATCGATGATTATCCTGAAAGCAACAAGGAAGATCAAATGAATACTCGTGGGTTGAGATGGATCAAGCATCAACCAGAGGAATGGACCTGAAATTATTCTGAGAGATCAAGTGTCTATTTTATGTGCATTGGAGAGGCTCCATGCTAAGAGTCTAAAGCTTCTCTATGTAAGAATTTAGAGGAAGTGTATCGATGACATTGAACATCTTTATGTCATTGCAGGAGACTTCTAATAACCATTGTCTCTGTTCTGGTCATTGTCCTTCTTGTTGATATATTAACCCGATATCGGGTCTATTACGAAGGTAACCTGGGACGGCTTCGATACCCAGAATCATAACAAGATAAGTATTTCACTTCTGTCTTGCATGTTGTATAAAAGATAGGTTGGAAATTACTCTGTTTCTGAGTTTAGATGGGCCTGTGAGAGGAGAAACAATTTTCTGTGCAATGTGAAGGATTTGTTGTTTCTGTAAGCTGTTATGAGCAGAGCTCAGGAAGCGTTCAAGTGCAGCACTTAAGGAGTGTTTGACTCTTACCGAGAAAAGTATTCTTTGTTTGAAACCCCTTTCTATTTGGATCTTGTAATTAAAGAGAGATAGGAGTTTCTCTTGAAATTGTATTCCCTAACATAAGATCCTTTGAAGATTTCATTTATTCTTTGCGAGTCATTTTTTGAAGATCTCTGAGTGTGACTTTGAGATGAAAAAGAGAACTGCATTTTTGATAGGTTGTTCATATCGATGCATGAACTATGTTTGAGCCTTGACTCTTCGAGAGAGTTGGTTATACATGTGAACTGCATAACGCATTTAAGAAATTTGCAGTTGTTCTTGTCCTTTGCTGTGCTGAGTTTAGCACTCTCGAGAGGAGTAAAAGTTGGAAGAAAAAGTTATATCAAAATCCAATAAAGATAAGTTTCTTTATTCCTTCATTCTAATTCTTTGATATATTTATGTTATAGGTTCATGTATTCATGATATAACCTTAGATAGTAAATTCTAGCCTTGATATTTCTTTGGATACTTATAAACAGTTAGTAATCTCTCTCTAAAATGCTTCCATGACAGATCTAAGAGTAGAAGGTGTTGAGAGATTGCTTAGTGATGAAAAGCCTAAGGCATCTTGTGAGGAAATCATGCCGACCAAAGAAATGATCAAGCAGACATAGGACTGAGTTGGTGGCCAGAGGGAGTTCACTTCCAGAAGTCATCTTTTTAATCTTTGAAGCAGGGATCAAAAGGGAGTTTTGTAACTCACTAAGAAGAAGTGAAGATTGTTGTATTTCAAGGATAGGTGCTGAACTCTTAGAGGATCTCTTCAACTGCTGAGATCAGAATTACTCAAGATTGTCTTCTGGATTTGTCATTGGTAGCCCCGCAAACCTATTCAGAATAGTGAGATCTGGGATGAGATCAAGGAGAACTATCCTTAACTCTCTACAGTATCTAAGGCAATCTTGGACGTCAGGAGGTTGATGCAAGTGCTTGAAGATTCAGAGGGAGCCTATTGAACCTAAAGAAGATGATCGAAAAAGTACCTCTGGATGTTGTTTCAGGTTGAGGTCTGCGATGATATCCTAGTGTAGTAGGAAGCAATCTTTTGTGATACATAAACCTGACTCACATATATGCAGACTGAAGAAAGCTCTTTATGGACTTAAACAGGCTCCCAGGGTCTGGTATGAAAGAATTGACAGCTATCTCTTGGGACTAGGATTTTCCAAGAATGAGGCCGACTCCAATCTCTACTTCAAGGTAATCAAAGGTGATATGCTAATAATTATTTTATATGTTGATGACCTGCTAATAACAGGAGAAGATCACCTCATTGCTCAAGGGAAGCAGGATTTAATTTATGAATTGACATGAAAGACTTAGGCATTCTACACTACTTCCTAAGTTTAGAAGTATGGCAGAAATCAGAGGGCATTATACTAAACCAAGGGAAGTATACTATTAATATTCTGAAAAGATTTGGAATGTTGGACTGTAGACCGATGTCTACACCTATGGAAACCAACCTTCACAAATTGAAAAAAGCAGCAGTAGAATCCACGTGTGCAGATCCAACCCTTTACAGACAGATGATTGGATCCTTGATGTATCTGGTTAACACCAGACCTGATATTCGCTATGCAGTGAATGTTCTCAGCCAGTTCATGTGTGAGCCAAAGGAAATTCACTTAATGGCTGTGAAACATATTTTGAGATATCTTCAAGGCATTATTGGATATGGTCTTCTTTACAAAAATGATCAACTAGATCTTCATGGGTACTCTGATTCAGATTGGGCTGGAAGTGTAACCGATCGAAAAAACACATCAGGATGGTGCTTCAGTTTAGGATCGGCTATGATCTCCTGGATTTGCAGAAAACAATCTTTAGTTGCATAGAGCTCAATAGAAGCTGAATACATTGCAGCTTCAATGGGAGCAAGAGAAGCAGTTTGGCTTCGTAAATTACTTGTGGGACTCTTTGATTGAAGCACATTGAGATCCCCTATCATTATGTAAGAGATATGGTGGAAAAGAAAGTAATTCAGTTGGAGTATATTAGTACAAATGATCAAACTGCAGACATTCTCACCAAGCCTCTCTCTCAAATCAAGGTAGAGCACTTCAGGAAGAAACTTGGTATGGTTGAAATGTAATTTGATTTATGTTGAAATTCAAATTGTTTATATAAGTTGTACTAATATATATAAAGATGTTTTATGTGTAAACTCTTTTGTCATGTGTGTGACTCCATGACCTTATGGGCCTACTCCCCTATGTACATTATTGAAAGGTGACGATCTTTCTAATAATGAAACACTTGTATATGACATTGTAAAGTGACGACTCTACAATGATAAGTTGAACTATCATGATAGATATCATGTGACTTGATATCAGTGAACATGTCATGATAGTGTCTCTTGGACACTTTGATGGATATCATGAGACTTGATATCATTTGAAGATCATTGTGATCCTAAAGAGATAAATCATGGTGGATGATTATATATCCGTGGATATGCCATGAATTATTATGGTAGACATCGTGTGACTCGATGTCAATGCACATACCATAATGAAGATGTGATTATGAAGAATGTCAGGTGACTTGACAATCTTGGGATAACATATCTTCGATATCACGTGTGAAGGTGATATCCCTACTTATTTGATTTGTAATATCTTCTCTAGCTAATAGGGAGTGTTGAATTAATATATAGCATCGATCAAATTCTTACAACTCTTATTCAATTTGTCTATTATTAATATTATCATATGAGTATTGTGAAGTTCGATTATTTATCGAATCTTGCAATAATGAATATGGATCTAACTAAAAGTTAATTGTGTTAACTATTTTAGTTTATACGTACTTAAAAGGACACGCCCCATGAGTGGACGTGTCTCCACCTTGTGGAGACACGTCCTCTCATGAGACA
>VDFB02337368.1:0-10252 GCA_007258455.2 Sequoia sempervirens
CCCATTCACATCTTGACAAGTGGCATTTGGCCATTGGTTGAAAGTTAGTCCCACATTGCTTCATTTTGGGCATTTCTCCATCTTGTCTTTCTATAAATAAGAGGTTTCTCTCCTCATTTGATCATCCACAATTTGAGCAAACTTACTATACTCAATTTAATCTTCAAGCATTAGCATTTTCATCAATTTCATCAAGGCCTAGCTAGGTTATTGCAGGTTTTCTCCATGGAGTTCATTTGAAGCAATCACCAAGTGGATCTATCATCACCAAATCATCAAAATATTGCATAGGAGTTGGGAAAGGGCCAATTTCCACATCAAATTGGCACCAACTCCCCCATAAGATCAAGAGTTTGCATGTTTTTAATAGGATTTGATTTATCTCCTTGCTTTTCCATTGTGTTCTTGTTTTTATTCCTATTTTGAGCATTGCTAATGGATTTTATGGGGAAATTTGATCTTGGGTTGCATTTGAATCTTTTATAATGTGTTTGATTGTTGTGTTTCGCAGGTACTAGGATATTGGTTCTACAATAAGAATTGAAATAAGGTCCACTAAAAGATAATGGATCTCGTGGAATAACTTGTTTTGGAGCCCATGGTCTTCTTTGTGTAATGTAGAAAACCTGATCATCATCAACCTAAACTGGCCTGAATTCTGGTGGAATTTTCTTGCTGTCAATGTTGGCTACCATTTTGCATATGTAGTTCTTCTTTTGCCTGCAATGAGGACAATATTCTGCCAACATTGCTTTTGCCTCCTCTTGTTTCTTCTTTGCTTGAGGAGTGTTTAGATGAGTAGCTATATTGTTTATTATATCCTACTTGAAATCTACCAACAAATGAGTAATTTCCATCCTTGAAACTCCATTAGTGGAGGATTTACACATAAAAGATTGGTAACCTCTTCCTTTCTTTAGAGCTGACCTAGAGTAGTTCTGACATATCTTCTTAATATCATCCTAGGGAACTTGGGTGATATATCCTCCTCCTATCAGGTCCAGAGCATCAATGCAAGGTTCATTGACCCCCTGAGGAAGAACAACTTTTGAGACTCTTCATTGAGTGCATGATTTGGAAATTTCTACAGGGAAAACAAGAACCTTGAAATGTAATCTTCCAAACTTTCATCTTCCTTCTACTGCATCCTGAAGATATCATCTCCTCTCATATCACTGCCCCTATAGTATTCTTTATAATTCTCAGGAAACTTTGTTTTCATATCATCCCAAGTCTCTACAATATTCCTACCTAAGCTCATAAACCATCTTAATGAAAATTCTTTCAAGGTGGTAGGAAACAATTTAAGCCTATGAGCATCAATAGTATAGTCATAGCTTCTGTAGAGCATATCAAACTCAAACAAGAAAGTGTCAGGGTCCTTTGTTACAAGCCCATAGAATTTAGGAAGAACTAAAGCAGGGATGTTCTTGAGGTTATCAACTTCATTCTGGTGGGTGACAGGAAATGGAAAAGATGGTTGGTTAGGTGTATTTGGATCTTGATCATCCATATTTCCTCTTTGATGGAGTGCCAAAGAAAATGGATTCTCAATTAGGGTTTTGGTAGCTTCTCTGCATGGTAGAAGTTTCCAAACCGGGTCAAATTAGACGCATCAGCAAAAAGGATTTGGCCCCTT
Organism: Sequoia sempervirens; assembly: GCA_007258455.2. Classification (NCBI taxonomy): domain Eukaryota; kingdom Viridiplantae; phylum Streptophyta; class Pinopsida; order Cupressales; family Cupressaceae; genus Sequoia; species Sequoia sempervirens. The sequence goes on from VDFB02337368.1 coordinate 1,640, forward strand.
CTCTTCATCTATTGGAAGCCTTTTGTTCCAACCAAGCTATTATTAGGGACAGGGCCACAGGGAAGGAATCTCCCATGAGACTTTCCTCTTCCTCCATGCATGCACATTAACTCAAAGATCAACCAACCCGCACAAAGAATTGTTCCATTACTTTTCAAATGAAGGGTATGTTAAGAACAAACTCTCAGAGATACTAAAAAGGAAAAGAAAACTAGAAATGACTCCAAAGAACTTCCTAGTTTGACACCATCCCCGACAATGACACCAAAAATGCTGGCCTCCTCTAATGGTTCAATAACTAAGCCCTTAAAGCTATAACTTAGAGATTAGATATCTACACCAAGTAGTTATCTTGCTCATCATGAAGGTTCATTTCATTATCAATCTAGGGACGTGAACTTAAAATGGGTCAACACCGTATGTGCACTAGGACTCAACTATAGTCATCCTTTTATCCTACAACTAGAAAGGAAACAATACTAAAATAAAATACCGGTTAAACAACATAAGTGCCGAAAGCATGAATCATAATTCAAAGGAACACCGAGAGGCGTAGTGAATCAATGTTCAGCAATATTTAAATTTCATTTCAGATCTTAAACCATTTACAACATTTCAACAAAAGTAAAGATGCAAGCACAAGAAGGAAACAATCAAAATACCATAACACCAAGATTTTTACATGGATACCCTGTTAAGGGAAAAACCAGATTAATCCATAATTTATACTTTGTTAAAGGAAGGTGTGCTGGAATGCACATGCATTCAGGCACACTGCCTAGAGCTCACTACTCAAAATAAGGAAGGCTCATTACCTTAAAAAAAAATGTTTGGATTACAAAAAATGGTTGAACTAAGAAAGTAGCATCTACAAATTCTTGGTATTAGTTATGGTGAAGCTCATAGATAAGATTTAGGACCTTCTATCTGATTCTGCACTTCGCTTTGCTTGACCTTAATACACTTCACAAAAATCCTCTTCTGCACAAGCACAATTTGCTTAGTCGATCTTCTGATATTCACACACACATCTTCTCTTCTCTTCACACCCATTCACTCATCAAAATGAATTACCCAAACTCACATATATATCCGCTATCAAGGATTTCAATCACTTCAAGTCAACTTCAACGAAGTATGAAAAATTCTCTAATGGTTGGCTGAAATCATGAATTATATTTAATGCACACCCATCAAAGCTAGCTAATGTTATGATGGGACCCAAAACAAAATTTCCAACACAAGAAAAAATTAAACAATTACTCCTTATACATCTGTGACATGCTACATTCACCAAGTCAGCCACCATGAGCAAATAAACAAAAAAATCATCCTCCTGGGTCTCCTAATTCGTACACCGATTAATGCGACAATAAAAAACTTAACAATAAGATAAAATAGATGCTCAAACTCTAAGATCCAAAACTAAAATGATAATCCGTGAAGCATATTACATACTAACCGGATACCATGTTCATCAATCCTACTCCAATAAAACTCGTTTCTTCACTTACCCCAGAGGGAACAAATTCTCATTGGCTCTGACTTAATAATGACTTAGGTTTTATCAATGACAACACTTAGTGAAAAAATGACTAAGTGTCAAATCCAATATGGATTATGTCACTAAGTTCAAAATTCCAAACACAACTTCTTTCAAAACAAATCTCTCCCCTTAGGAATGATAAAAGTACTTTTCTTTGCCTTTGGACATCAACAATGACAAGAATATTTTACTACCTTTCAAATTTTGACTGTGCACCACAACCTAATTGAGTTAGAAAATTCATCTTGTACTTATCTTCATTTTCGAAATAAAACATCCTCCATTTCCACTGTGAATCCCTAAGGATTTTGATCACATTGTTGTCCTATGATGTCCACTTGATAATCCTCGATGAGGGATTCCGTGACCAGGATTGCCTCTTCTAATTTCTCTCCTTTCCTCAGAACTTCAATCAACTACTCCAATCTGCATTCGGTTAAATCCTTCACTTTCCAAAAGGCATCCACAAGGTTGTTTCTAGTGAACAAAACTTTTGTATGCTCAGATTGCAACACTTGAATCCTTTTCTTGACTACGCCATCCTGATCCCAAAACATGTTATAATCATGACCTATTTTTTTCAGCTCAGATTCAATCTACTCCAACTTATCTTTGTATCTCCCAACTGTATGAGGCCTAATGGAGCTTCTAAAATTTTGAGGAATTTTCTCTTTGCCCCATGGGATTAGTCTCCATTTTAGAACCCTTGTCCCCATGAATGAGTAGCGTTTTATTTACAAAGGTATGCAAAAATTATAATTGCAAGTTGACTGGCTTCCGCTACCACCGATCTCTTAAGTAATCACTTGAGCCACATTACACAGACGCCGCTTTTACTTGCCTCTGCTAGCCTGCTAATCGGGTCATCAATTGTTCTACTGACTTTAGTCTTTCCCAAGTTAGGTTTTAAATTTTTCTCCCTGACTTAAGCCTAAGCCATTCAATTCAAATGTCGCCGCTTGGCTTAACTCAAGTGTGCTCTTTGAGATTCGGGAGGATCCGATGAGATCTTGTCCAGACTCACCGTACCAAACGTTAAATACAATGAGGTTGGCAAAATAAGGATGTGTGTCCTTGTATGATTGTGGGACCTAGTCCCCACCACCATGCCTACCATTTAATGCCTTCAATAAATGGTTGAGATCAGATCTTGGGAGTGATCTTCACCGTTCCCCATTGGCTCGCTGGGAGAAAGTAAGCATTAGTTAAGACCAACAAGATCGGCGAGATCTTGACATATCTCATGATCTATTCAGTTTGTGCAAGGGGTGGAGCCTGCTGATAGAGAGACTATAGTCCGAAATGGCTGAACATCATTGGTTGAGGACACATCAACGAAGCATCGCTTGAATTCAAAGGTGGTCAACTTAATTCCAGCTACTTGATTCACCATCCAGGTAGAAGATCAATAGCTTATATTCAAAGTTGATAAATGGCATGTGATAGCCATTTTTACTCTGCAACCATCACGCATTAATGGCTGGATTTCTATAGGAGCGATCAAATTGATCTCCGTGCGTGTGAAGATTTAATTGCAGACAATCATGAAGTGTAATATGTAGACTTTCATGCACTTGTAAATGAAACAGTGATAATACGTCTGCCAGTGAATTTCCCACTTCACATGTGTGCTTTTTCTCATGCAGTATCGGTAATTGATCACATCATCTCGCTCAATAAATAGAAGTGAATGAGTTGCTATTCTTGTCATAGCAACTAAACAGTTAAGTCCTTAGACTGTAGCAGAGAGCAGAGATTCAAGAGTGTGCTTGTGATTGCAAGATGAGCAGGCCTGATTCAATGTTGATTCCAGTGTGTAGGTCTGCTAGACTTCAGTCTCAGAGGCCTTGCAATGATGATCCTAGACACAAACAAAGCATTCATGAGGATGTTAAGGAGAGAGAACCTTCACTAGTAATAGTTAGATGTGGCCACAAACTACAAAACCAGGTTGGGAGCTCGAAGGAGAAGGAGATAAAAGGAAACGAAGCTACCGGGCCTTCCAATTGAACCCGGTGAAAGCTTTGCTATGGCCATGGATCATTCAGCCAACAACATTCTCCAATTGACCTTACAGACAACCCATCTAACATTGAGACTAAAAATGATTCTGGTTATCATCCATATCTGGTGACCATGGGCCGAGCTTTGTCATCTGAGGCGAGAGTGCTATCTGTTCCTCCTTTGGCGGTTAGAACCCCGAGTGGAAAAGAGGTTGCTATAGCAGACAAGGAAAAGGTCAAGGAGGATGTTGAGGCCTCTTCCTTGACTCTTGCTGCTAATCGGAGTGGTTGTGTGTACCGGGGTGGGTGTGTGGTTGGAAAAGGGTTGGCTGGCATGTGAGTTGGAGGAAGGTGATAAATAAATTTTTGTGCTAATAAATCATTTACGGGCTGTTGTTTTCTCATTTTGCTTGTGTGGCATCTTTTTGGGATGTTGAAGGGTGACAGTGTGCCCTTGTGGCAGCAATATTGGTACCTTTGCATGTGTGGCAGGGAGGAGGATTTTGGTGGGACTTTGCTTCTTCCTAGTGGCTATGTTGGTTTTGGCTTTTCCTTGTGTCTAACAAAATTGTCATGTGGGGATTTTGTGAAATGCAGTTGAAATGAGAAGTGAAATGAAAATTTTGTATCTAAGTTGCATTTGAGTTGGTGGCTTGTTCTGCTCCCTTGTCTTATAAAAGGGAATTCAAAGCTCATTTGTGAGGATTAAAATTTTGGTTAGGTTTTGAGTCAGGTGTATATGGGTAGAATGATAGGAATAGAATAGATAGTCTATTTTGAGCTTTGGGATCTTGAACATTTGCAATTATCTTAAATTGTTCTGCAGATATGATTGATAAACATGAATAAACGTATAATTATAATATATTTTCTCTCCTTATGTGAATTTGTGTGAATTTTGAATGAAATGTTAACGATATTTTCATTCTTCTTTGAACATTTGTTCGAATATATGTCTCTGTTTTTGCTTTGATTCAAGCAATCAATTAAATGCTTAAATGGAGTCTTAGATTTACAATTATTCGCAAGGGATTTGATAAGTAGTTATGTATCAGAAAGAGTGAGCTCCATAATGCAAATTTGTTGTGAGAGTTGTCCATCCCATCAAATTTTAAAGTCATTTTTGTGTTACTGGTTCTTGTGTATGTGAATCTAATGCCCAATGTAACAAGGAACTAGTCTATTCCTTAATGACCTAAAGGGTTAATCAAATAGTTGTCTGATGACCGAACTAAAGTTAGAATTTGAATTCATTTTAAAATTCATTAATCTCAATGCATGTATATGTCAATTATCATGTAGAATGCCCTTTGTTTTGATGAATGAGTAAACAATTTACTTAAAGATAAGCCAATCTTGTAGTAATTGTAACATAATTATCCTTCATTCAAACTGATATGTGAAAATGATGTGTTCTATAAAGCATATTCTCAAATGAACACAATAGGAACACCCTTCTTGGCCCCACAGAGCCTAAAGTGTAGAAGCTCTCAGTGATTGACTAGATCTTGTTAGTTGGCTAGTCATTTTAGGAATCTTGAACATAGGAGTTGGCTATCCCTTAGAGATTCCTTAGATGCACTGGAAAACAACCAACAAAATAGTGACTCCACTGGGGAATGTACTCAGAAATTTGGTTGCCAATTGTCTTGTCAAAGAGTCATTCAAACCTTGAAGAATTAAGGTTAAAGAGTCATACTACTTGCCATTCCGAATTCAGTATATCTGAGCATCCTTGTTTAGATAATTGAGAAGTTCTTGGACCTGGAAAAGATTTTGTTGCAACAAAGATCAAAGGATTTTAGTGTGGCTCCGATGTTGGAAAAGACCCAAAATGAGATTTACTCTTGAAAGAACTTCAAAATCGTGAAGTTTATTCCTCTATACAAGGAGGTGGCAACTCTACCCAAAGAACCAATTGAATTGTGGAGAAAATTTCAAGATCTGTAGAATTTACAGTCGGGAAGAAATGATAAAGGCTGCTACAAATTTCCAGGTATTCTCATAAAATCTAGAAAGCATATCCCTTAGTTAAAGAAGTTTATGAGAAAATAGTCAAGGCTTAAGATCATAAATGATTCCCTATTAGATGAATTTGCATTAAGATAGGTAATAATAATGGTTCTTCATACTTCTAATGTGTAAAGCCTGTAATTATTTTGAGAAGTATGCCATTCTTTTGAATACTACCTTTTAAAGAATTACCTTGTAAAGAATCAAGCAAAAGTATGCAGGGTGAAGAAGCCATATCATGCCCTCAAAAGGATTTTATTATTGAAAGGTATATGCCTTTGGTTTTTGGTGGCATTAGAGGTTTCCCAAACCTAATTCCTCATGAGGTTAGGAAATATTTTCCTAAATTCACAGGGCAAAGCTCAAAATCAGCCTCTAAACATTTGCAAACATTTGTGGATGTGATGGGGGATTATGAGATAAGTCATGAAGATGTTGTCATGAAACTCTTTGTTCAATCCTTGAAGGATGATGCTAGGGATTGGTATTCATATTATTTTCGGCAAGTTTCATAGATTCATGAAATTATCGAGTTCATGACAAGCTTTGTTAAAGAATTTGCTAAAGGGTAAATCCAAGTGTGGTGAGAATTTTTTTTATGGAAATTCATATAAGTGAAGGGGAGTTAGTTCTTGTTTTCAACCTCTAATTTGCAAAGGCAATCAGGGAAATTCTAGAAGATACAAGGCCAAATGATGTAGAATGTTTGGTTGTATACTTAGGAGCATTTGACAAGAAGATGAGCTTCTTATTAAGAGGTAAAGATCCCACAACCTTGCACCAGGCATATCACATTACCATTGACATAAAAGAGAACAATTTGAGATACTCAATGATGGGAGGACTTGTTTCTGCTAGTAGTAGCTCTAGTATTGTCCAAACTATTGAATCAACTAGATCAGAGGGTAAAAGGGTTTGTCAAGGAGGGGATCTCATAAATGTCATATCCACTTTACTCCCAAGAAATGCAAAATGTGAGCAAGCATCAACTTCACATCAACCAAGGATGGGAAGGTCTGATATAACTTTTTCTATCAAGAAGCTATATGAAATAAAGAGACATGCAAATGAGTCACCATATGACTTATTCTCGAGATTTTTGGATGTCCTGATGGAAATACCCAAGAGTTTCATACCTAGTGATCTAATGTGCATTAATTTGTTTTGTGAAGCGTACATATCAGGGTCGAGCCAATGGTCTGAGGATCTAAAGCCTCATAGCCTTGATCAAATAGTAGATTGGATAACTATTGTGGAAAACATTGAGCATGGTCATATGCCCCTATTTGTTTCTCAGGATGTGAGTAGTAGTTGCCATGTTGAAGAAGATCAAAGGCTAAGATTATCAGGTCAAAGAGAAACATCAAAATTAGAACAATTGACTATTGAATGTTGTCATTTCACTAATAACCTAGAGGTGGGAGCAAGCAGTAGTGAAGATGATGAAGAGGCTGAACATGAAACTAAGGAGGTGGTGCCTAATTACCTTCCTTGGGATGTCATAAGCTGTGAGCAAACACAAGAAATGCAAGGTGAAGCTTCAAAAATTGATTTAGTTAGTAGCCATCACGCACTAGTCAATGAAAGGAATACACTTGGTCTCAATGCTATGGTACAAATGAGGAATCAAAGTGAAGAGATTGAATTTGAGCAATCTACCATTGAATATGATTCTTCATATGAAGTGGAGATGGAATCCCTTGCTTCTATTAGGGGGCATGCTAATAGCCTTGAAGGTGTGTGTTTCCTAGGTAGTGAGAAATTCTCCTCATGTGAAGAGTTATCTGAGTATGGGTCAATTGTTACAAACACAAATAATGAGGGGGATGTTGAGATTGTCTCTCTTTGTTCCTTAAGTGACTACACTGATTTTGAGTACACTAATAATCTGAATTGTTGGCATCATGACTTTAAAGATGATGAGATACATCCAATTAATGTATGGAAAAATCTTTTATTTGATGAAGATGCCTTGGATAGTGAGGTTGCAAATGACAATCCCCATTGGTGTAGGAGCAATCCTCTTTTTGAGGATACCTCTAATGAGCATCTGACAAGAATCATCAATGGATATGTTGTGGATGGTCCGTGTAAAGATCATAGTGGTGTTGATGTAGGTAGTTTTGTCAATGAAGATGTCACTTCTGACTTGCTGAGTTCCAAATTGCATGGAAGGTGTGGGGATGTAGACATCAATAAAGAAGCTCATAAACATGGTGTCAGCTCCAGATGCAATGTGGATATCCAAAAGGATGCACATGGTTGCATTGACTCTCCTATGGTGAAGGGTTGTGCACTTGAGAAGACAACTGAAAGGTCAGTTATTCATGTTCCACAGGATGATTGCATGGATATTCCAATAACATTGCCTTGTGTTGAGAAGAAGGAATTACTTGATGATTTTGCAGAGTATGCAAATATTACAGTATTTTTTCACCCATGTGAAGGGCAATCCAAAGACATAGGTGACTATGAGAATAATATAGGACAATATGAAGTCGCAGTGGAGTTCTTTGCGGAAAATCATATGATGGATTTGATTATGGAACTTCTTTCACCTCATGAGGTTAACACTTGTGGTAAACAAGTTGAGAATAGACCTGGTCATGTTTTCTTTCCTAAATTCACTAAGGATTGGCCCAGTTTGAGCCAGAGTGTCTATGAGTTTTTTTAAGTTTTATGGATAGATGGAATATGATGGTATACTTCATGACATTGTAGAATATGAGGGATTCACTTTTCCTGTTCAATTTGATGAGCCTGTAATGGAGAGGGACGAATGTGGCAATGTTACTTCAAGTATTATAGGCAGTGTTGATCAAGATGGTGTTGATAACCTGGGACTACATAATGCTCATATGAATTCACTGCAGGATAAAGAAGCCACAATCTTTGATAGAGGAAATAATTGTTCCTAAATTTTGGGGGCTTGGGGCCTCCATCTTGTGAAAGTTATTCACAATGTATATTCTATAAGTAGTGTACATATGCTGGTCTGGTTTGTATGCTTTCTGTTGGGTCTCCTTGCTTTGTCTGGGTGAGTTCCTTGGT
>VDFB02337369.1:0-29550 GCA_007258455.2 Sequoia sempervirens
TTTTTGTGAGATTTTTTTGCCACATCACCTGCAATTTCCACGTCACCATCTAGTCAATTTCCATGTCACATGTTGACATCATCATTTGACTAAAACTTTGACCAAACATAACTCGCACATATGAACTTCGTTTTACGCGAAACAAGTTGTGTCGGGTTCATCTTCGCGAGCTTTATGCATTGATGTTGGTTCTGGGAGATTTTGAGCCAGTTGAATTTTTAGGTCTTTGAGATCCACCTGGATCAATAATATAGACCATGGAAAGAAAAAAAATCAATAAATATTTTTTTTTAATAATTGTTAAAGTTGAACTTAATCAAAACATTATATTTTTCATGGGATGACAACTTTTGTCTAAATTTTTTATCTTTTTTTTCATTATTAAATTATACCCTCTTGGAGAAGATTCTCCCCTCTAGTGCACTATATAATTTTTTAAAATATTAAATATATTTTAATACTTCTTAATTTTTAATCAACCTCGTGCTTGATTATAATAACCTACTTACACTATTTTTTTAATATAATAAAATAAACCAAAATATTAGAAAAATGATTGGATTCTAGACTCTAAGCTCTACAAAAAAGCATTTTCAAATTTTCATGATAGTATGATTGGTTAGAGAAATCTAAAGTTGAAGCTGAACTTTTATTGAATTTGCCTCCAAAAAGGAGTTAAGTTTTAGGATAGATAGTTTTGGGTGAAAGTGTGTCAACCTAAATACTTTCACCTAAAAACATTTTAAGTGAAACATTGCATGCAAATTTAACCTTCCTTAGGTTTTAAAATTAATTTATACTTGTTTAGTGGTTTTGGGTGAAAAGTTTTCACCCAAAACTATTTGTGTGAAGTAGGTGCCAAGTAGTTTTAGGTGAAATTGTTTCATCTAAAACTATTTAGGGAAAATTTGTTTAATCCAAAGCTATGTTTTTGGCCAAATGTGTGACATATTTATATACTTTTATCCAACAAACTTCAATATAAAAAATTATCACTAAGGAACACCTCACCACAATCATATGCTTTGTAAGAAGAGAAACACTTTCTATGATGAGTCGTGTTATAAGAGGCACTTGAATCAATCAGCCATGATTCATCGCCAACAATTTAGAAGAAGTGAACAAAGCATCATTTTTATCATCATAATTTTTTTAGTAGACAAATCTTCATAAATATTTTTCTTATTTCTATAATTTGTCTTCACATGATCCCACTTCTCATAGTTCCAAAATTTCACTCTAATCTTACTAAGGGTTTTAGGTAATTCCTTTACTTGGATATCTCTTTATCCCAATTTTTCTTACCACATTTTCCTTAGGTTTAGTCCATAAATGCAATGCATCCTTGGAACCCTTGTCCATGTATTTTTTCTTCATTTCTTCATTGACAAAAGTATAAAAAGGGGTATCCATCTTGGGCTCTGCAATATGACCATTAGTTAAAACTATTAGATTCTCCTAGGATTCTTATAAAGAGTAAAACATCAAAGCACATATGTTATTCTCATCAATATTAATATCTGTACTTCATGGATAGCTCAAAAAGATTAAAATAATTTAAATGATTGTTTATAGATTTTTGTTCCTTCATTTTCAAGGAATATAATTTGCTTTCTAAATATAACGTGTCTCCTTTTTTTTTTTTTTTGATATATTTCACCTAGATTCTTTTTTAGAATTTTTATCTAGTGGTCCACTTAAATACTTTCAAAAGGATAAAATAGAGAGACATAATCATAGTGTTCCTTGATTATCAATATTCATATATTATTTATCTAATACACCAATAGTATTATCTTTATCTATTACATCTGTTCATTGATATCTTTCTTCCAAGAGATCCTCCATTTTTAGTATTTGCAACTTGTACACAAAACCATTACACTTCTCAATCTTCTAATAGAATGTAATTTCCATGACTTATCTAACCACACTCTAATTTGCAAAAATAATAAACAAAATAACTAGACTATATCCACACAAAGCCCAAAACTCTACAAGAAAGGTATAAAATGAAGCCACAAACTTTGATACCAAAATTTGAATGCAAGGTGATCGATATAATGAGAATATTGACAAAATAGTGATTCATCTTGATTAAGCATGTGATTAATCTAATAGAATTAGTTACAAAATAGACAAATAAATGTAAGATATGAAATCCATATGAACATTATATATATGTGGAGAAACCCTTGTAGGAAAAAAAATCCACTATCAAAAACACCCAAACTTGTAATAATCATAATGAATGTGTTACACCAATATAATCACATCATCCTTCTAATAATAATCTAGAAACATAAGAGAATATATAAAAGAACCTTATAAGATTTTAACCCAAGCCTCCAATATATATAAAATTCAAAAATATCCACTAAATGGTAGATCGTAAAACTATAAGTAAAAACCATGATCCATATAAACTTTTAATGTCCCCATAGTCACGGTCAAGAAAACTAGAATAGAAACTCCTCCTACACCTCTCTTACATATCATAGATTCTATCATAGTGCATTCAAATTAGCTACTCTCCTACATATAGGTTCTCCATGAAAGTATCCAATATTTATGTCATAACATCCAAATTAGGAAGAGACTCCATAACTCCCAATTTTAACCTCTTTCAATCTAACATCCCTATCAATGCTTTCTTACAAAATCCCATTTATCTTGAAGAATAAACAATTTGTTTAGGACTCAAATGGGTGTACCACTTTTCCAAATCCATGATATTTGGAAATCATATATTATTTATCATCTATATAATTAAGTATAATCTATAAAACTCTAGTGCTATCAAAATTAAAACCAACTTTGTTTTATCTTTTCATATGAAACTATAGCTCTAATAAATAATTGGATAAAAATGTCCATAAATATATCCCAAGTATAAAATTGACAAAAAGAATATTATACAAAATAGATTTTATAACCAACTTCTTAGAACAAAAGACTATTAAGATATAAAAAAATTAATAATAGTTATTTTTTAACAAGAGATCATTTCACAACAAAGAAATCACTAATTAAAGATACATTTCTCTAAAATGATTAAGATCCTTAGAAGCTTTCTTTTTCACGAAACTATAAAATTGATGTCGAACATTTCTTTTAAGAGTGTCTAATCTAAAGTTTAAACTCTTTAAGGAAATCCTTTAGGTACAAAATATTATGAATATCTAGGTATGGGCATTCAGAATGATCATCACTTCTACTAGAAGCAACATTAACACTAATTGGGTCAACATTAAGAATAAAAATATCAACTCCTACTTTTTTACTTATATACACCAAAGAACAAAGAGCCACCAAGACCACAAAATCTACTTTTAGACAAAGAGGAATCCCTAGCACCTTAGATAAATAAATCATGAACAAATAAAGACATAAGAACCCCCAAAACCATCATATTATGAGCAAGGACAAAATAAACCAAATGAGTAGAAAATTTTGGAGGAAAAAATTAATTAATATCTTCAACAAAAGAAACTAGAGCATGAGTAATAATAATATTTGAAACTTCTCTATCAAAAACACTTAAATTACACCTAGAGTAGCTAGACAATTAACTGAAGTCAAAAGGAATTGGAACATTACTATCAACTACCATAATACTACCTTGATGTACTACCCATAAATATCAAGGGACAAATTGTCTATAATAACACCCCATTGACAATCATGATTTTCATAAGATTTATTTTCTCCCTTTATAAAATCATTTATAATCTCTTTCATTTTATGTACCTATAAGGCAACAATATTGATAACCATAGAAATAATTTTTTTTAAACTAGTGAGTGCATCCTTACTATCCCAAAAACCATCATTATTTCTAGCAAGTCATAGGTAACAAAAAAAATATCAAAAAACATTAAAAAAAATATCGTGGGAAGAAACTTACCATATTTGGAAGAAAAAATAATTTTCAAAAAATGATATCGTGCTAGATAAAAAAATTATTACCAATTTTTTTCTTGATATGGTAAAATATAACTCCAAACCAATTAAGAAAAATACACAATCAAAAAATAAATTCAAATAATAGACTCAACAGTCCTACAATTTAAATAGGAATTTAACACATGATTAAGAATAAAATCCCATATAATAAGTTTGTTAAATAAATGCAATCAACTAAAAAATTGTGCAATACTATCAAACCAAGCCCTATTTAAACTCTTGAACCAAACATGTTCAAGATTGTAGAACCCAAAAATCTATATAAGCTTGCTAAAAATATCCTTAGAATAGGATAAACTATCATATAGATATTTTGGAGAATATGTAAAGAAAATTTTACAGTCAAAACCACTAAATTGTATTCCAAAGATTATTATTCTAACTAATAACCAAAAAATATCTTGCACTCTCTTGATGTCAGACTACTTCTAAAGTGAGAGTTGGTTTTGTTTTTCTACATTTATTATAGCTCCATTTAGGATGCCACACCTACAATCATTTATTACCCCTATAAATTTAACCTCAAACTTTTATCACTTTTTAATTGGTGCTAGAACTAAAGTTTGATGATACTTGACAGTGACAGTCTCACTCAAGAGATGTAACAACCCTAAACATGTTTAGGTTTACGAAGTCAAACACTTGATGACACTAAGCTCATATGGAATTGCTAGAGAACTCATAACGTTACCCTTCTCTCGAGTGATACTCCCTCTCTCACCCTAAAGGGTGTGCATACATCGTTCCTACATTTCCACTCAAGAAACAAATGAGTAATTAGTTGAAAATAGTTGCATTATAATCATATCATTGCATTTTAATCCATAATTTATTTAAAATTAGAAAATCACATTGCATTTCATCATAATCATATCATCAAATATCGATCAATAATTCACTTAGATGCAATAACATAACATTGCATAAATTCATCATAGCATTTAACTTTCCAAATTTCATAGTCTCATGTTTCATCACAATAATTACTATAAAGTAAAATATAATTTTAGAAATCTAGGGTGGGGTGTAACATATCCCCCCCATAAGAATCATTGGCTCTGGTGATGTAAAGTATCATAACATATAGAAAAGTAAAAGAAAATTTCTTTAATTTCTATTTTCGAACTCATTCATGAGATGGGGATATTTGTGTTTAATCTCATGGTAGTCTTCCCATGTAACACCGTTCTTGGCATATTGGTCCCACTGGACCTTGCATTGTAACACCACTCTATTGCATAGGTGGAGCCTACGTGTTTCGAGCACATTGAGAGGCTCAATCATGACCACCCCTAAATCCAAAACTTGAAGTGGATCTAGATCATAAACCAAATTTCCCTTTTCCTATTTTTTGCATCTCACCTAGTCTCATTTTAGGTGTATTTTCTTCCTCTTCTTTCCACCATTTTATATATAAGGTCCACAAATTCTCTGAGCTTGAAGGCATGCTCAGTTTTCTAATTTTATGTCAATCATCAGAGCTTTAAATTTTGTCACCCATGCATGCTTTCCTATATAATTCAAAAATTTCTTTGGCCCCCATAAAAAATATTGTACTTCTCCATCATGTCATACCTTCTATCTTTCCCTTACTCTTCCTTTGTATTTGTTATGCTTTCAGACCTATCTCTACTAGCATGTTTGTTTCTTGACCCATAATACCCCAACCTATGGTATGATTCTTGTGGTGTTTATTACACTTTTAGACCTATCTCTACTAGCATGTTTGTTTCTTGATCCAAAATACCCCAACCTATGGTATGATTCTTGTGGTATATGTGACCCCTCATCCTTGATATTCTACTTGATTTTTATTATCTCCACAATTCCCCAACATGTATCATATTTTTATTAAATGTTAGTTTGGATAGCACTATACTTTCAAAAGTGTAACTTTTCTCCACCCATAATCATTGTATTCTTTTAAAATTTTCAAGTATATCCATTATTAAACTAGTATTTATAATCATCTAAATATTATTCCAAATCTAACTATTCTAATAATTATAAGAATTCTTGTAATCATGTGATTAATTAAAATTTGTAATTATCATCTGCTATTGAATACTTCATGTAGAAATATTTGATGGTTTGTGGGGAGACTGTATTATTTTCAAATGGAAATAAATGAATTAGATTTTGGATAATTTTTCATATTTTAAATCTTTACTTTAATGAAATGCATACATTCTTAAATTATGTTCTAAAGAAAATCAATAAGAAAAGTTGATTGGTCTCAAATACTTGTATTATATGTGCAATATGTATAATTATTTCATTATCAATATTATCATGTGTATGATGCATATGTTGAATATCTTTTACATATGGGTTTGTTTGTGCTTGATTTCAAGAATATTTAAATCATAAATATTTATTTTTCAAAATTAAGTTATATAGTAGGTATTTAATATCCAAAATATCTTCAATATACTATTAATAAATTATGGTGATTATATTGTAGAATTATTTGATTTTTTACTTTTAAAAGAGGTGATATACATCAAAGACCATTTTCTTTATAAATTGATCATATTATAGAGATATTTTATTTTTTTATCTAGGACTATTGAACTTCCCAATTACTAAATGGGAAAGTAGATGTCATCGCTACAACTACATATAGAAATTTAAAACCCACTAAATTAAATAGTCCAATTGAAACATATAATCTCATAACATTTTGAAAAAGGCGCCTCTTGTTTAGCACAAATGTAGTCTCTCATCCTAAATGACGATTAAACAAGTGAAAAAATGCAATAATAGTATAAAATTGAGTGTTCTTATTTGATTTTAATTATGTGATAAACTATTATAAATATAAAATAGAATTTAGAGAAGCATGTTAAATTTTAAAATAGTAAATTAAAATAAACAATTACATATAAATAAACACATAATATTGGATGATGTACGTGGATAAATATTTTTAGGTAAAAACTTCACCATCAAATAGAGGAGAAGTAGGGGGCGGTGGGCCTAGCTCGATTGGATAAAGCATCTTGTATAGGCAAGAGGTCACGAGGTCTAGTCTCCCCACCATCCTCGTGGTACTAGAGGGCGTGTCGCGCCAACGTCATCGGTCATGTGAAAAAAATTTACCAAGCACACTGCAGTTTATAGGGGGATGGATACCAAACCGATTCCTGCAGTCTAAAAAATAATAGAGAAGTATGTATTAATATAATAGAAATATTACATAAATACATCCAATTTTATCCCTTCAATTTGACAACTTTTGGTAGTGTAACAATGCTCAACCTACAAAAGACCTATTCAAAAACTATCCAAGGTATCCAATTTATAAAGAGATAGAGAAGCAAACCCATGAAAAGTTTTTCAAAACCAAAACAACCAAAATACATGATATATGAAAAAATTCTAATGCCCGCAATGACCAATCAATCAATGCTCTATGAATAACAACCATAACTAATAACATCTTTGACTTGTGTGAAGAGTGAGCACACATTCCCAAGTGTGGCACTCCAAAATAGAGTGGCCAATTAATGTGTAGCACACATATTATAAATAGATTTTTCACTCTCTTTCCTAACACCCAAGATTGGGAAAGTAATGTAAATGAAGTCAAACCACTTTGTAATCTCCACCACCATAAGTAACATGTACCTCATGAATGCAACTACAACTAATATACCAAGTTACAAGAATAATAATAAAATAATAATAACTCTCATCTACATGTATGGACTTCCAAGTATCCATTTCTAAGATGTTAGAGATCTAATGTTAGTACATAAGATTGCAAGGTTAGTAGCACATTATCCTAACAAAAGAAGTTCGTACACAAAATGAATCAAGCAATTATGTTTGTGAAAGTTAAAAAGGTTGTGCAGAGGCAATGGACATGTGAGTAATTACACATGAAGTAGTTAGGTTATGCGAGACAAGTTGTACAACAAAAACATAAAAAGAAAAGTTGTACAATTCAAATATAAGAATATAAATAAATAAAAAGTTGTACAAACAAAAGTTGTACAACTCAAACATTAGTGGTCCACCAAAACAACTCTAATCAAAAAATACATACACATTAAATCTACATACAAAACTAAAACACATATATAAATTAAACTTTATACCAAACCCAAAAATTATTGAATGGTAGAATATTACACTTAAAATAATCCTCCATCGTATATAAATCCATCTCCATATAATAAAATGAAACCAGAAAAGTAAAATGATATTAACTAGTATATATATCTTCAAGGTAATCTATATAAAATACATCGAAAGATATCAAGCCATCTATTTTTTCGATTAGCAAACTTAATAAATAAATAAAAAGTCATTATATGATGTGTTAAGGGAAAAACAAAAATTGTTGTTGTTAAACAATGAAAATAGAATTTTGTGATACTATCCACTTTAAATAATTGAAAAAATCAATAAAAAATCATTGTACATGAAAATAGAATGGAAATTTTTGTTTTTCTTTCACAAATTTATGACCACCTCTATGTTGTGTTGTCGTAGAGTTACGTCTATTGACATAATTAAAAAAAATAACATTATTTCTCTTTTATAGTTAAATGTCCATGCTATAAGAGAATTATTCACCCTAATCTATGGCATACGGAAAATTCACCGCCAACAATTCACCGCGGGAAAATTCACCGCCATGACAATTCACCACGCGAAAAATTAATTGAATGAATTTTTGGTGGTTAATTTTCCGTGGCAGTGAATTGCTGGTGGTGGTGAATTTTCCTGCGGTGAATTGTTGACGATGAATTTTCCATCAGTGAATTGTTGGCAGTGAATTTTCCTAAAGCCCTAATTTACAATGATAAATTATAAATTATACCTTTAATCCACGCTAGTGAATATCAAAATTCATATGCTCTTTGGTGATAAGCAAGGATGGGACAAATCCAATCTTCCATAATTATTATTAAATTTATTTAATGAGTGTCTTACTTTTGTGACAATAGTAAGAGAATAAAGTATTAAATCACTTTAGTTCAAGTTCACTATAGAATAATAATTATTATTATTCTCCATTTTCGTGATCATATGCCACCTTCATTTGTCGGGCATATTAAAGCATACATAACATAGTTGTTGTCTAAGCCATTAAAATTTATGGAAAGTGTACAACCTTAGTTTAATATTCCTACCTAATGGTCCTCAATTTGGAGGTCTAGGACTAATAGATGGAGTCATGTATGCTCATGTTGGAGGTTTAACAAATATTATAGTCGAAGCTTCCTCTCTTTTATACCATCCATTTTTTTAATATTATTTGTATCTAATTTAATATATGAACAAGAACACAAGTCTTATGAACCACAAATATGGTGGATTTTCACTTAGCCCTTGTCTTTGGAAACATATTATATCTAGTATTCATGGATATGAGTAGTAAGCACTAACTTCTATGGAAATAAATACTTTTCAAATTTTCTTTGTATATTACTTACAATGAGGAACCATATCATTGAGGCTTTGTATAAAGATAAACACACAAAAAACAATCAAAATCTCAATATCCTTATATTTCAAAGAATAATAATTATGAAAGGGTTACTAATTAAATATGTCATATTTTAAAAGTTTATATATGAATATTATAAATATTTTAATGTGTGTGTTTTTATATATGTTTATATATCACATTTAATTTTGTATTTATTTTAGTAATTGAATATAATAACATATTAATAAGTGACACATTTTTGTATCAATTTGATTCATATCAAGATTTTTGTATGTATTCATTTTATTCTTATTTTCATACATTCATTATTTCTTTGGTATTTACCCATCCATATTTGTAATTACTTCTACGAATTCATTCTATACCTTGAAATTATTAATTTATTCCTAGGTTCATTTTCATATGGCACAAGGTTGACGTAGTTGAACCTTGAAGTGCATGAGAATGAGCCCACAATTTAAACATTCAAATTTCATATTCCAAGTTTATCACCCCCTTTTACTAGCCATTATGATCTAATGACACAAGTTTAGACATGTTTCTATGTCATGGTATGTAAAACTATTTAATGCATCCTTAATACACATCCAAAATTTAAGAAGGAATTACAAGAAGAACCATTACAATATTTGATTCCTAACGGTTGGAGAATTATATCCACATCATCTACATATAGCTCATTGAAATATTGATTAATGTTGTCTTCAATATCACTCATCATCTTTAACATATCTCGCCAAAAGGGTCAACCTAAGAGAACACAATCACCTATCATGTTGGTAATCTCCCTAATGGTGTCCCTAGGCACCACCTTGATCATTCTAATATCAAAAAGCAAAGTCAAAAATGTTTTTTGAAGTATATTATGAAAATTTGATATTTTGCATTATAGATCATTTCTACACCTCAAATCGTGTTTTCTCTACTTGAGATTGACCCTACAATGCTTGGATATTAACTATGGTTATTTGAGATCATGTAAATTTGAGATCAATGGAGTTGTATGAAAATGCTCAATAGAATGTGCTAGATTTCTAAAGAGATCCAGAACTGCTAAGAGGATGAAGTGAAGTTGAAAGATAGGCAGTTGAAATGGAATAAGGAGGGAAAGAGTTGTTTTCAGGCCAGTTGGTCGACAAAGAGGCATTACACTTCATTCCCAATGGAGAATGTAACATCTCTATAGACACCAAAGGCAGGAATCTATCAGGTACGACAATGCACCGCGTAGAAGTTCACACACCGCACTCGCGTCCCCGAAAAATATTCCCCCACTGACACACAAGACAAATGACAAGTGGATGTATTTCAAGTGGCTGATGTGGAATTTCACATTTGGATTTGATTTTCTAAGTTGGAGGGATGCAAAAGCGGAATTTACATAAGGGGTGCAAATTCACTCCTATACAATTTAGACCATAAATATTTATTTTTCAAAGTTAAGTTATATAGTAGGTATTTAATAACTAAACCTCCTATGTATTCATTATAATAAAATCCAAAATATCCTCAATATATTATTAATAAATATTGATTATTATATTGTAGAATTAATTATTTTTTACTTTTAAAAGAGGTGATATACATCAAAGACCAATTTATTTATAAGTTGATCATATTAGAGAGATTTTTTTATCTAGGACTTTTAAACTTCTCAATCACTAAATGGGAAGTAGATGTCATGACTACAACCACAAATAGAAATTTGAAACCCACTAAATTAGATAGTCCAATTGAAACATAAAACCTCACAACATTTTGAAAAGGATACCCCTTTTTTAGCACAAATATAGGCTTTCATATGAAATGATGACTAAACAAGTAAAAGAATGTGATGATAGTATAAAATTAGCTATTCCAATTTGATTTCAATAGTGTGATAAACTAATATAAATATAAACTAGAGCTTAGAGAAGCATGCAAAAATGTAAAATAATAAATTAAAATCAACAATTACACATAAATAAGTACATAACATTGGATGATGTAAGTGAAGAATTTTTTAGGAAAATCCCTCACCATCAAATAGAGAAGTATGTATTAATACAATATAAATGTTATATAATTGCATACAACTTTATCTCTTCAATCTAACAACTTTTGGTAGTACAATGCTTAACCTACAAAAGACATGCAAAAACTATCCAAAGTATCCAATTTATAAGAGCTAGAGAGGGCAACCCATGAAAAAAACTCAAAACTAAAACTACCAAAATTCATGGTATGGAAAAAATATAATTCCCACATGACAAATCAATCAATGCTCTATGAATAACAACCATAACTAAGAACACCTTTGATTTGTGTGAAAAGTGAGCACACATTCTCAAGTGTGACACTCCAAAATAGAGTGGCCAATTAATGTGTAGCACACTTATTATAAAAAGATACTTCACTCTCTTTCCTAACACCTAGGATTAGGGAAGTGGTCTAAATGAAGTCAAATCACTTTGTAGTCTCCACCACCATAAGTAACATGTACCTCATGAATGCAACTACAACTAATATTCCAAGTTAGAAGGATAATAATAAAATAATAATCTCTCATCAACACGCATGGGCTTCCAAGTACCCATTCCTAATATGTTAGAGATCTTATATTAGTACATAAGATTGCAAGGATAATATCACGTTATCCTATCAAAGGAGGTTTGTACACAAAATGAATCAAACAATTATGTTTTTACAAGTTAAAAAGGTTGTGAAAAGGCAATGAAGTAACTAGGTTATGCGAGACAAGTTGCATAACAAAAAATCTTACACTAAGATCAAGAGATTTTGTATAAGAAAAATTTGTACAACTCAAACATAAATGTGTTGATTCACCAAAAAAACTCTAATAAAAAAAATACATACACAAATTAAATTTACATACAAAACTTAAAAACATATAAATTTAACTCTATACCAAACTAAAATAACAATTGAATGGTAGAAAATTACAGTTAAAATAGTCCTCCATCAAATATAAATACATCTAACAGACTGAAAAAGGAAAATGACATTAATTAGAAAATAACATTATTTTACTTTTATAATTAAAGGACCATGCTATAAGAGAATTATTCACCCTAGTCTTCAGTGGTAAATAATATCTTTAATCCACACTAGTGATATTTGGTACCCATATGCTCTTTGGTCATAAGCAAGGATGGGACAAATCCAATCTTCCATAATTATTATTAAATTTATTTAATGAGTGTCTTACTTTTGGGACAATAGTAAGAGTTAATAAAATATTAAATCATTTTAGTTCAAGTTCACTATAGAATAATCATTATTATTTTCCATTTCTATGATCATATGCCACCTTCATTTGTCGGGCATGATTAAAGCATACATTATCACATAGTTGTGGTCTAAGCCATTAAAATTTAAGGAAAGTGTATGACCTTAGTTTAATAATCCTACCTAATCGTCCTCAATTTGGAGGTCTAGGACTAATAGATGGAGTCATGTATGCTCATGTTGGAGGTTTAACAAATATTATAGTCGAAGCTTCCTCTCTTTTATACCATCCATTTTTTTAATATTATTTGTATCTAATTTAATATATGAACAAGAACACAAGTCTTATGAACCACAAATATGGTGGATTTTCACTTAGCCCTTGTCTTTGGAAACATATTATATCTAGTATTCATGGATATGAGTAGTAAGCATGTAACACCCCGCCATTTTGGATAATTGGATTTGCAAGGTTCCTTGCATGTCTGATTATGCTTATGATGTGACTGTTGAACTTGGTGACCTTTTGATCGTGTATTTATTAGTAATGCGCATGTTATATCATAATGTGTCAATTGTGTTGAACAGACTTTGACTTTTGAAACTTGATTACTTGTGATCGTGATTGATTAAACGATGTGAAGTTATATGTGATGTGAGGTGATCTTATTCTGATGTTATCTATGCGACATGACTTGTAGTAACTTAGAATATATCTAATTAAATGATGTTTTATGTTAGTAAGCATATTTCCGATGTTAGATATGTCAGTTCATGTTACTATATTGGTGAAAGGGGCGGATTGTATCACTCGCTTGCGAGCGCCCTACAATTCTGGGATTTCCCTCTTTACGGTGTGTTTGATCATAATGTACATATATATTTTGCACGTTTGGCATGCTCTTGGTTGCAGGTTGCAGGTACACGACATCGACTCCACCTGGCTTCACAGGTGTGAGCGTGTCCATTTACCAACGGTAATTGATTGGGAGATAGTAGCTAGGTTTTCCGAGCCAAGTCGTCACCCTAGTCATAGCGTGTGTTGAAGTTGTCGTCAGGGTCAGTTGTTTTAACTTGGTCAGTTTCCCCTTAAGTGTTTATTTAATTTCAAGTTTAAAGTTTATTAAATGACTTGCGTAGTTTAATTGATGATTAAATGCGTTTAGTTGCAATGTTGAAATGAGATTTATTTATTGATTTAATTGTTGAAATTAATAAAATAATGATTGGATTATTGATTGATTTGATTAATTAATAAACTAGATTTAGTTTATTAATTAATTAGATTAATAGTGGATATAGTCTAAAAGATGATTTAATCTTTTTAGTTTCGATAATTATATGCAATTTATCTCGTTTGTTAATTGGATTTAAATTAATTAAATAATTCTTTGGTTACTATGGAATTGATTTATTTAATTAATTAGATTGAGTTATAAATGGATTTGTTTTTTTGAATAATTTGAATAAAAGAATCATATTGTCTTTATTGAATATTTAGATTCAAATTGCAAAGGGAAATGGAAATCACAATTGAGAGTTGATTTAAATGAAAATTATGAATTTTGCATGAGAATTAGATTTGGAATTAAAGAGTGTTTTTAAAATTTAAAAATAGAAAAGCTTTTAATGATTTAAAAATTAGGAAATAGGCTTTTGAGTTAAAAAAATTGGATAGTGGGAATTGTAAGGTTTTTGACCTAATTGTAAAGAAAACCCTATTTGAAAAGAAAAAGGGAGGAATATGTTGAATCTTGGACTTGGAAGAAAATGGAGATGGCTATGGTTGCTTTGCTGGGAATTGTGAAGGAGATGGAGCATTTTGGAAGGATTGGTAAACACCATGGCTGAAGATTTTCAAAATTGTGGAGAAAAAAATCAGGTTCGTTTCTTCTTGCTGGTTTATTTTAAAAATAGTTCAATCCTCATTTTGCTGTTGAAAACTTTGTCATATTGTTTGAAAATCTAGCAAAACCCATGGAGATTAGATGCTTAAATCTTTATTTTCTGTTCTTTTTCTGTTCAAGAAAAATTGCCCAGATTGGGCTATGAAATGATATATATATATATATTTTACATTTTGCATAAGAAATTTATGTAGCTGAGTGTTTTGTCCTCAAATGAATGCTGTGTAAAATTTAGTTATGGGTTTTACCAGAGCATGGTTTGCATTTCCTTTTTTTTTTGTTTTGAAAACGAAATTGTGTTATGAAAAAAAGTAAGCAAAAAAAGAAACGTTTTTCGTTTTTTAACAGCGAAGTGTTTTTTTAAAAAGAAATAAAATTATTTTTTATTGAGGCGGTGGGCGCTGCCCACAGCCGCCTCCAATGGAGGCGCTGCCTGTGTTGGCTGCGCCCAGCGCAGCCCACACAGGCTGCGCCCCCATGTGGGGGGAGCTGCTGGGCAGCAACCCCCGCGTGGGTAGCATGGGGGGCTTCGCAGCCCACACAGGGGCTGCGTCCCCTGTTTGGGCTGCGCGGCCCGTGGAGAAAACAGGGCTTCGGCCCTTAGGGTTTCATTTTATAAAAAAAAAATATAAAACAAAATAAAAAAAATGTGCCTTTTAATTTTCATTTATTTTATATGATTTAATTTTTTTTATTTATGCTAATTTATATTATATTTTATATATTATATATAATATTAATATTATATATTATATGAAATATAATATATTTAATATAAATGGATTTTATTATTATTCTTTAAAATATATTTTAAATATGTGGATAAAGAATAATGTGTTAGGTGAAAAATTTAAATGGGGTTAAATGTTATAATTAAATAAATTATTAATAATATTTTATTTGGCATATTAAAATAATGTTAAATATTAAAGGGAAGATTTATAATGACTATGAATTGATTAAAAAAAAATGTGATGGTCGTATGAGCAAAGGGTTTATTTATAATATTGATTTTGACTAAATTATTGATTTTATGTGGAAATATAGGATAAGAAGTTTAATTAAATGGATATTTATTTAAGCATTTTGATTATGAATATAATTGATAATCTAGAGATAAGGAATGGTTCGTCTGAATCAAATGAGATTTAGTTAATTTCTTTTTTTTTATTGCGAAGTTGAAATAAAGACTAAGTTGTTTGTTCTAAATGTTTGATTATCTGGATGTTTTAATAATAGCATACGATTGTGGAACTTAGAGTATAAGATTGATCTAATCTTAATCCAATGACGTTATTTAATAGTTTGGATCGTGGAATATGATAGGAAAACTAAGGAATACAATCGAGGATATCCTAGTTAACTAGGGAAAATAATAGTGGAACTTAGAGTTAACGATTGTCATAATCCAATTAGTTGATTTATTTGTCATCAGTTTGATTTATTTTTAATTTGATTTTGATTGTGACGGATAATTGGGTCAAATGAAACTTAAGGGATAGATTCAAGCATAGATAACTGTAAGATGATTTTGATTTGAAATAGAGGCAAAAGGGAATTTTATATTCAAATGGATTATTTAGAACGTTGAATTTTGAATAGTCATTGATTTATTTTAAAGGTTAGGGTCTAGATAATCAAATGCTTTTATTTTAAACATCGACTTTTAATAAGATATGAGTTTGGAAAAAAAAGAAATATAAAGTATTGTTATAGATCTTTAAATGTCAACCGTGCGATTTAAGTATTTAGTATATAACAGGATATACGTCGAGTATGCACTCTTAAGTATAATTGTTGGATTGTACTCCTAGTCAAGTAGAGATGAGATTTAGTTGAAGATTTAGTTGATTTATTAATGCGAATTGAAAAGAGACTAATTTATTTAATATAAACATCTTATCATCAAAATGTTCTAAACATAGAATACAAATGAGAAAACTTAGAAGTAATGAATGATTTAATGAACCTTATGAAATTGAGTGGTTGATTTGTTGCTAGGTTGAAATAAAGAGTAATTTATTTAATCCAAATGCTTTATAAAACAAGTGAATTTAAGTACATTATATGATTGTGGGACGTAGAGTTATTAATTGGATTGATTTCGATTCAATGATGTTATTTATTAAAATGCCTGGATTTAGAATGTGGTGGTGTAATTTAGAGTAAGTGATCTGTTCTTTGAATATTTCTATGTCGTGAAAGAGATAGGCTCAATTGATTGGATAAATGCAAGTCATGAATTATGTGTTTGATTGGATTTAGGAAATCCGAACAATAGCTCACTTCATTGTCTGCAATGTTCTCAGTGGTTAATTGTTCGTCTTTGTTGTGTTGTGGAACTAGTGTGAATGTATTGAAAGTCTTCCATTTAGGAGTGCTTTTATCAATATCGGTTGTGGCATGTGTGTCAACCTTTGATGTGTTATGAAAAATATGTATAGTGTCACCATGTCGTTTCACCCGGTTTTCACATACGGGTTTTGCAATTTTGTGCCTCCTTGGATGGAGTGGTTTTGTTTTGTTGTTTTCCTCCAGTGTTTGGAGAGGGCTTAACCTTGTTGCCTTCAATGTTGGGGTGAGTTCTTGATTGTTACCTCCTTGGATGGTGAGGTTGTGTTTATCTAGATACCTTCTGTGGTTACTACCATATGAGTTGTCTTAGGAGAGTGGCTTGCAAATGGGCGCCGGTGCACAAAGTGGCACCAGGATAACCCTTTTTGCAAGTTGGTTAATTCAGTGATAACTAAATAAACTTTTAGAAGTTTAGGATGCATCAAACATTAAATAAGATTAAGTATGCCTCGCTCATGGACCCAAGGGCTTGTTGTAGACTTGGGATGAGACGAGAAGGCCTGGAACGGCAAGATCATCTATCTCGTCTTCACGAGAGGTATTTGGTTCTGCATGAGTAAGCATGGGTGTCGGGAATGCGGTAGAGGCTACCAGGATACACGTGTAGTGGGGGTCGGGGCCTAGGAAGATTCCCAGAGGATATCCCTTGATGAACTATGCGATGACACTTTTCCTAAGTCAGCAGTTTGTTTATGTTATTTGTGATACTCTTGATCTATTCTATGTCTGGAAGCAATGTAACCTTTGGCAATGTTGTGTGAGTCGTACCCAGAGTTGTGTGTATGACCATTCAGTCTTGTGATGGGGGCTTGGTTCCATCTTGTATCAGCTTTGTGTGATCTGTGTCTAGTGGTAGATGGCCTTGGGTAGGAATTTTTGGTTACTATCTCCTAGCACGGAGGGAGTGGAACCTTTTGGATTCCACGTGGTCGGGTGGCGTGCATCTTATTCCGTTGGTTCTTCTTCATGTTCATGTGCTCGTGATTTCCAGTTGGAGAGCTCGTGGGAATCAGTTTCTTCTCACACCTTGTTCTCTTAGTTCTTAATGTAATTTGTTACCCCTCATTTGTTATCGAGGTGGAATTTGTAAATTGTAATCATGATTATTGGACTTACCTCATTCGGGGAATGAGTGTTGTAATCTTATTGTTTAAATGTTGTTAATTAGAATCTTGAGGCATTTATTTTTGTTTGTTGTAAGTTATCTTGTATGGAATGTATGTTGTCTCATTTCCTTAAGTGAATAATGTTTCAGTTTATGTAAATGGTATTTGTTGTTTGGGTTTTTAAGTAATCTTGTCTCGTGGCCTTAGAGGGTGTTGGCAATATGTATTCACTTTACATGTTATTTGTAAAAAAAAAAATTGGTACGTTTAAGTGGTGAATTGCAACTTCCTCTAGGGTTGCGTGGCGGGGCATTACAAAGCACTAACTTCTATGGAAATAAATACTTTTCAAATTTTCTTTGTATATTACTTACAATGAGGAACCATATCATTGAGACTTTGTATAAGGATAAACACAAAAAAAAACAATCAAAATCTCAATATCCTTATATGTCAAAGAATAATAATTATGAAAGGGTTACTAATTAAATATGTCATATTTTAAAAGTTCATATATGAATATTATAAATATTTTAATGTGTGTGTTTTTATATATGTTTATATATCACATTTAATTTTGTATTTATTTTAGTAAATGAATATAATAACATATTAATAAGTGACACATTTTTGTATCAATTTGATTCATATCAAGATTTTTGTATGTATTCATTTTATTCTTATTTTCATACATTCATTATTTCTTTGGTATTTACCCATCCATATTTGTAATTACTTCTATAAATTCGTTCTATAACTTGAAATTATTAATTTATTCCTAGATTCATTTTCATATGGCACAAGGTTGACGTAGTTGAACCTTGAAGTGCATGAGAATGAGCCCACAATTTAAACATTCAAATTTCATATTCCAAGTTTATCACTCCCTTTTACTAGCCATTATGATCTAATATGACACAAGTTTATACATGTTTCTATGTCATGGTATGTAAAACCATTTAATGCATCCTTAATACACATCCAAAATTTAAGAAGGAATTACAAGAAGAACCATTACAATATTTGATTCCTAACAGTTGGAGAATTATATCCACATCATCTACATATAGCTCATTGAAATATTGATTAATGTTGTCTTCAATATCACTCATCATCTTTAACATATCTCGCCAAAAGGGTCGACCTAAGAGAACACAATCACCTATCATGTTGGGAATCTCCCTAATGGTGTTCCTAGGCACCACCTTGATAATTCTGATATCAAAAAGCAAAGTTAAAAATATTTTTTGAAGTATATTATGAAAAATTGATATTTTGCATTATAGATCATTTCTACACCTCAAGTCGTGTTTTCTCTACTTGAGATTGACCCTATGTACAATGCTTGGATATTAACTATGGTTATTTGAGATCATGTAAATTTTGAGATGCTCACTAGATTAATGAAATTAATTTCTAGATGTAAATATGAATCAACTTAGCACTATATGTGTATAATTTTTCTATAATTGGTCCTAAAGCTTAGTATGTCAAACCTTAAAATTTTATTTCTAAATATTTATTGCAATTATCAACTTAACTAATTAATCTACATTAAGTATGTTCTTACTAATTACATTTACTCAATTAGCTCAAATTTATTTATGTAGTACAATCAAGATGTTTACATTTTTATGAACCTAACTTATCCTACACCCTCTAGCATTTTACTTTATGAGTTTACCTTCTAAAATTTCTAAATTAAGGTTTTAATTTTGTGTTCTATAATTACTTTATCATATTTTTATATTTTCTTAGGGTTTACTCTCCTTTCTTAATTTTGTACCATAGTGTTAGGATAGGTGGCATGTACCTAAAATCCTAATTTTTAGAGTATTAAATTACTTTATATTTATTATTATTCCCACATATTTGAGGTGCCCAATTTGGAGTGACACTATGTGTAACTTGTAGTTTCATATTTGGAAAATTATAAGACTCTTAATGTCATGAAAAATGCTAAATATTGTTGAAGTTGATGATTGAACTCCACAACACCCAGAAATCACCTGCAAGAAATTATCCTATCACAAAATAAAGATCAAATCCATTGATATGCTCATGCAACCTTGAGAATAAATGATCCAAAAAAGAAACTATTTTTCTATGAATTAATCTAAATTGTTCTGAATAAATGTGCACGCTTATAAAAGCATGAAAAATCTCTCATTCCTCCTCGAGTATTCCTAGTTGGAGTGGGTGGACAAAGTTTTTTTGAGTTGCATTCTACTCTCATTGGGAGATTTCTTGGTTATAGACCAAACATAGATATTACCCGTAGTTGGGCTTCTTACTATTGCCAAGTTCTTGGTATTTGTGTTGTGGCCATGATGAATGGTTTTCTCCTATTCTCCTTTCTTTCTTACAAGGATTTCTCTAGAATTCTTCAAGGAGGTCCTTGGTTTATAGGTAACATTTTTCTTCATTTAAAAATCTGGGCTATTGGTTTTGATGTTAAAAAGGTTTAAATGATCCCTATTTGGATCCATCTCCTAGAGATTCCTTTGGTTTTCTAGGATGAATGTATCATTCATAGAATTTTTTATGCTATTGATCAATTTATTGTCATCAACAAGGTGACTAAATCTAGATCTAGTTTTCCCTTTGTTATATTTTTTATCCTAGTAAAAATTGGTTTGGAGTTGCCCAATAGTGTTAAACTATGTTCCAAGCTTGGGGATTGGGAATAGGAAATTTATTGTCATCAAAAAGGTCACTAAATCCCTTTGGAGGACAAGAGGTTGTTGGTATCAAAAGAAAATGATCACACTACTGAGAGCAAAGGAACCCTTCACAAGGTTAAAATGAAACTTGATGCTATGCTCATGAACCCTTCTATTGAGTTTTCTCTTTCAAAAAGTGGAAGGGCATTCTATTAGATTGCCTTACTCCTCTTCTAAGGCCTTTGGTGAATTTTTTTTTTCAAATTGCTATGATTGTCTTTTTGGTGGCTTTGGGTCCTTTCAAAACTAGCCTTTGGTTCCTTACTCTGGTCAAAAGCATTGTTGGTCTTGATTTTCTCTTCTTTGTAGTCCCTCTTCTTGGTAGACTTTTTTTTTTCATTATTTTTTATAGTCTCACTGATGGTGAGTTTCATCCTACTTGCCTCTATGATTGTTTTGTAATGATTTCAGGCCCTTTTCCTATGTTTACCTTAATAAAAATAATCTATAAGAAATAATTTAGATTTGAACAATGGAAACAAATATAAAGCAAGAGATTTATATTCCAAACTATTTCAAACCTCAGATAGGGCTCAATAAAGGAATATAAACAAGCTAATAATATAAATAATCAAATCAAATGTTACCATAAACTCCACTATTGAATTATTTTCTCCAATGATGATTGGTATGTTGATGTTCTTGCACAATAGATACCTATTTTGAAAACATTTACTTAACTCAAATTATGATGGATGGAAAATATAAGAGAATATGCCTCTATTTATATATTTTTGGGAGAGGCAATGAATGATTGAGATGTGATGGAGATATCAATGGTGAAGGATGAATGAGAGGATTTCCCTAAAATCAAGGAGAAAATGGAAGGTTGATATGGAAGTTGTTAGATGTGAAGAGATAGGATGCATTTATCAAATTTAGTAAGTGGTTGTCATCATGAGAGACATAAGGGACATGTGTACCTAGGAGTCCTTTACTCTTGGGTTGGTTGGAGAGAATATTGGAACCATCAAGACAAGTGTTCTTAGGTGTCAATTATTCTTGGGATTGGTGGAGGGAATATAGACATAATTAAATAATAATATTTAATTATATTAGCCATATGTGAGGTGGAAAATAGGTGTAAATAGTAATAATTTATTTATTTATGTGAGATGAGATGGAAAAGGGACTAACTAAATAGTCAAATTATTTAATAAAGTGGGAGACTTTAGGTGAAGGGGATTTAGCTAGGTGATGTGTTTGGTCTATTGGGACAAGGGTACAACAGGGAGATATTTAAGTGTCTACACAATCTAGAATCAAATTAAAATCGCAAGCTTTAGCCACTATCACTTTCCCAAAGAAGGTTAGATCACATTTAAATACCAAACCTCGTGATATTTCCTAATCACATTTAAATATCAAAAATTAGGAAAGGCTTCCATCATTAAAATAAACTAAGGAGACAGAATATTTGTATTTGATACCTCTAGAATGCTAAAAGAAATGTAGGGGTACCATTCAAACAAAATGGAAAACCAAGATTTAAAACTAAATTCATGCTTCAAGAAATCCATCCTTGATAAAAAAAACCAAATGTTGTTAAAACATTCTTCAAGAAAGACCAAGAAACACGATCACCAATAATTTTTACTAGAGGTATTGAGGGAATGTAAGACCCCATGAGTGACAACTATGTCATGCAATATTTGATGACTATGAACCCTAACTAACTTTAACTATCAAAATAAGGAATGGGGAAATATTTTTTAATTGCTTAGTAATAGCTTAAGAGATAAACTTATTGATGGCATTGCAAAGTACAGTCAAATGAAAATCTATAAAATAATTCAAGTTAACATTTTAAGGGGTCAAGGCAAGAGAGGTACATTTGAATTCTCTAAGAAATTTCCAAAGGCTAATGAATCATTCACTCCCTCTATAATGTGTTTCCCAATAATATTCCAACAAACTTGGAAAAAGGCGAGATCAAGAAACTATTAGGAGCAAGCACCCTACCACTTTTTAAAGAAATAATAACTTCATAGATCTCTTCATATGAGAACTAGTCAAGCAACCCTTGATTTCCCTCATTGGAAATAATATTAGCAAGGCGTCCTAATATTGGACCATACACTTTCAAATTTGAAGTATCTTAATAGAAAACACAAAATTTTAAAAAAAATATAGCTCCAATTGTCATGTCTAAATATTCATCAAGAAAACAATCAAAGTATACTATAAAGTGAAAGGATTGTTAATTTGATGTTGTGCCTAAGTAACATGGAAATATTTAGTGTTCCAATCCCCTTCTAAACCCATCTATCTCTAAATATCTACCACTATAAAATTTCTTCTTCAAGAAAAAATTGTTCTTAATGAAGAAGAAAACCTTCTTCTTTCTCTAGAAGGTTATTTATCAAGCCTAAAAGCTAGATTTTTTAGATGACCAACTCAAGATTTTTAAAATTATTGACATTTTTCTTAAAAAATTGCCAAACACCTCTTTGTCTCAAGTTAGAAGACACTTTCAATTATGATTGATTTTAGGATGAAAACATAAGCACAATAGACTAGACAGGGAAGGGTAAGAGGGCCACTAAGAGCTAATCTATGAGAATGAACTTTCATTTTGAAGCTAAGAGCTAATCTATGAGAGAGAAAATTAATTTTGAAGCCACATTAACTCAAATTCAAAGGGACTTGTTGAAGGGGGGGAGCCCATGGATAGCTTGAGGCATATAGGGTAATGATCTAATCTATCCACAAGAAGGATAGAGGAATAAAAATATAAAACCTAATTCACCCAATTTGGAGAGGCTAAAAAGTGGTCCAATCTTTTAGCAATGTAATAAAAATCGTTTCTTCTATTATTTGAAGAGAAGCTTCACCTCTTTGGAACTAAATCTCTAAAACGATTCTTTTAAGTAAAAGATTTAAAATTAATTTTAGATTGTGAAATTTTGCTCAAACCACCTCATTTATCAAAAGAAGCAAAAATCACATTGAAATTGCCTCCAAGAAAAACCTATTGAGAGTCTAAAATAAAGTTTGTAAGACACCTCATCCCAAACTCTATGCTTCTTAATGATGCTACTAGTGTCATACATGTTGAACAAAAATCTAGACAAGTTTTTGGAGATTCCTTTAAAGGAGCAATAGATTGAATTACAATTTTTTGTCAAAAATTTAATTTCATTAATAGATGATTCCATAAATTGCACATTTCTCTCAAAGCACAACTACATCCACAAAGAACCTTTAGTCAAAAATTTTACAAGTTCGTTAGGAGAGACAATTTCATATTCTAATATTTTAGTTTATTGAATAAAGATCGCATCCAATTTTAATAATGAGAGTTGACACTTCACCAATGTCATCTTATTAGGGACATTCAAACCCCTAATATTTCATGAAAAAAAGAATCATCCCTCTAATAAGTGGTCCATCCCCTCCATAATGAAGAAGACAAAACAATTCATTGTTTGGTAAGCTCCAATTTTAACAATGAGAATTGATGCTTCACCGATGTCATCTTATTAGGGACATTCAAACCCCTAATATTTCATGAAAAAATAATCATCCCTCTAATAAATGGTCCATCCCCCTCCACAATGAAAAAGACAAACAATAGTCCATTGTTTGGTAAACTCCAATACCTATTTCTTCTATAATTGTATCTAAAGTCTTTCAACCTTAATTTTTTCCACTTTATTTCTTGGTTTTAAAAAAGATGCGTCTAAGTTATATTTGACTTTCACAGTACCTCTAAGAGAATCCAAACCTTCTCTAGATCTCATGTAAACCAAGTCGTCATCAAGATTATGGAAGATGAACTACCACCTTCCAAAAAAGACAAATCCGCTTCTTTCCCTTTCATGGACGACTCTTGGAAGTAAGATCAGGCTTCTAGGTGAAGCCCTACTAGTATCTAGGTCCTCAACAGAAGCATCTAGATGAACTTCATTTCCATCCAAGAGTCGCTGTCCCCATAAAGGAAGAATAGCCAGTCCTTGGAAAAAACCAAGCCTGGTTCGGAAGGAGGAAGAATTCTTACACTCCTAAGAAGTGAGTTTTTGGCGCCACACCCAACTGGAAGGAGGACTAGGTAATCTGGATACGAGTAGTAGACTAGTAGTAGCCATGATTTGAGGAGGAGCTAGCAAAATGGCCCACCTTATGGAAAACAGAAGCATTGAAAAAAACCTTCTCATAGTCCACCTGATCAAAGGAGCCAGACTGGAGAGACAAATTGCTTTTAAAGGAGGTTCAGATCTCTGGCTATCTTGAAACAGGAATACACAGTATGCATCTTGTTCATTGCCATGGGATCAATTTCAATCAAATCATCAAGGCACCGAGAATCTCCAGCAAACAATCTTCACTCCAGAACTTTAGGGGGCACCCATATAGTCAGATCCACAGCTCCAAGACTGAAGTCCAAGTAGGAGAATAAATGAAAAGATCTTACCAAAGTTTAAGAGTAATCTCCAGTGACAGTAGAACCCTGAAGAGGAGGGAAGGATCTCTTGCTGAAGAGAATGATGGGATAGAGAAGCACAAAATGAAAGAAAATCCTATTAACTGCCTGCCTCCAAAGAGAACCAACCTCCAAAGGTGAAGTAGAATGTAAGAGATCCACCAAATGGGTTTTTTCTGAGACCGCTACCAAATGAATAGGAGGTTAGGGAGAAACTGGGCATTGATTCCCAAGCCTTCCATTCCCCAGGGGAATCACATTAGCACCAGTAGCCAAAGGAAAAGGAGAGATTTCATCTTCAGATCCAACCAAAGATCCGTTCCATAATAGGTTTTTTCT
This sequence comes from Sequoia sempervirens, assembly GCA_007258455.2. NCBI lineage: Eukaryota > Viridiplantae > Streptophyta > Pinopsida > Cupressales > Cupressaceae > Sequoia > Sequoia sempervirens. The sequence goes on from VDFB02337369.1 coordinate 25,512, forward strand.
TGCCCAGGAGGGAAAACATCCATTTATGGGGCGCTCCGAATCAAGTCTGTCAAAAACATTGTGTGAGCCACATGCCAAGGGCAGGACAAACATGGGCTGCTGATGCCCTATCCCTTGTGGAGCCCTATTTACCTGAACCGTGACTGAAGCATTTCAAATCTACTCTGCTACCAGAACCTCACCACACTTTCCCTTCTCTCTCCTTTACCTGAAGATGTTAGGTTTTGTGTAACGTTATAGTTTTTTTTTCTCTAGAGGAATTGGGAGTTTAGTCTAGACTGGGAACTTAGTTCTTTAGAGGGCAAGCCTTCCTCTAACCTCTCAAATGATGTACAATGGGCCCTCATCCACACTGCCGACATTGCCGACAAATCAAGAGTTGAACCCACCATCTGAATGACCTAAAATGACAGACAAAACCAAGTGAGCTAACATGAGGGTGAGCCCTTCTATAACCTCTCGAACAATATACAATGACCTCCATCCGCACTGCAAAGAAATCAAGAGTTGAACCCACCATCTGAACTACCTAAAGCCGCAACCAAAACCAAGTGAGCTAACATGAAGAGTCTATAATGTTTTAGCCTTACAATGGCAAGGTGGTAGGTTAGGTTCTTGTCCTAAGTAATGCTAGGTTAGTTTTGATATTAGGTTTGTTTTGATGGCAAGGTTGTCGGATGTGTTTATTGTTGTAATAATATTTAGATATTAAAATTGACAATTGTTAATTGAAATAATAAATATTTATATTAAATCTATATTTATCTTATTTTAGAATCATTAAATTATTAAATGGTGAGCAACTACTTTTTTAAATCATTTGAATACAATTAAAAATAATACTTGTCGTTCTTATTAACTTTTAGTTGTGTCTTTTTACTTTTTATAGATATTAGGATAGATTGTGGTGTCAAATTAATATGATTGATATGTGGAAATTGAAAGAAGATTTGGATATTGGATAAGATCTATAAAAATATTTTCTATTGCAATATTGTCAATTCACCTTCTCCTTTGTTTCCCTTATTTGTATTCCATGGTTTGTGAGGACATAAAATAATAGTTTTAGTGGATTATAGTTGTATTGTTTAATATTATTGTGATGGGCATCCTACCTATTACGCTTGGTCAATGTAGGAGCACACATCTAGCATGCAAATATAAGAAACTAATGAGATGTGGTCCTATAGAATGCACTTATGGCAATCATAAAGTCATTCTCATTTCTAGATTCCTCTGGTCATGTATCAAATTACTATTTTTTATTGAATAATAAATGAAAACTTGTAGATTTTTGTTATATGGATTTGAATCTTTTATTATATGTGATTTCTTATTGTTAGATAGTGGTTGAAGATAGTATGCATAATAAGATAGACAATATTTCCTATGATTTCTTATCTTATAAAACTCATTTGTTTACATATAAAAATTTCAAAACATGAATTAATATCAAAATAATTTTTAATTATTCACATGGATTATAGAAATATCATGTCTATTAGAAATATTTTAATGTTTATTTGACATCTGAAATTGAATTAATACTTTGAACAATGTAACAACTATGTTATATTTATATTTTGTAATGTGCATTGCTTTAGTAGGCAAAAACAAAGGCATTATTAGTGAGAAAGTAATTTGAAACAAAGAAGAGCAATTGAGCAATCTTCACCAAGCATTAATCAATGTAAAATTACTCCTACTACATAAATATTTAAAATCTCTTTTAGTATGAGATGAAATTGGAAAAAACCTTACACAAGCATTGTATATATAAACAATTAGACAAAATCATTGAATATAAAATCACTTCATTATAAATATTGATACAAACAAAACAAAGAGAACCAAAATTTTTTAATTTAATTTAAAAAATATTTTTCAATTCTTTTTTAAACACATTATACAAATAACGTCTTCTAAACTATTTAGACTATACAAAGAATCATCTTTCTTCTAAAACTTTAATTACACCATATGATAAAATAAAACCTCTCCCACCCACTTTACTTGTAATATAAGTATATACCATATTAAGCATCAGTATATCCATTACATCTTTATATGTGATTGCTAATTCTTAAATCTAAATCTTATCTAGATAAAATTAATTAAAAGTTTGTCTCCCATATGGAATAGGGCATAAGTGAGGATGGGACAAATATAATCCTCCATAACTATTCTAAAATTTATTCAATGAGTGCCTTACTTTCATGAGAGCACATGAAATGACATAGATTAGTAAAAGTATTTGATCAATTCATGGAAAAGAAAAAGCAAAAATTAAAATTAAAATAATTGTGTGGTAAAATGGGCAAGTGATGGGAGGCCAAGAGAATATTTTAATTATGCCTGTCTTATTTCAAGATATTTAAGTCACCTCACCTATGTCCACTTTAAGAAATAATAATTTTCAATTACTTTGAACATAGAACACCATTATTTGTTAGGAATAATTTAAGAATGCATAATCATATGGTTGTGAGGGAGGCCATTAAATTTTATGCATAAGGTGTAGTACAATAACATAGTTTAATACATATCTAATAGTCTTGCATTTGAAGTACTACGACCCATAGATAATGTCATGGGTTGAACAAGAACAAATTTAACCCACCTTCCTCTTTTTGCTTTTTCCTTGGGATAGGTATGTTTAGGTTCTATTGGGACCCTTGTCTAAATTAAAAATTAAGATATAAATAGTATAATAAAGATGGTGAACCCCTCACTCAAAATTTAGAAGTTTCAATTAATAAAAATAAAGGTTCATACAAAATCAAGATTAGTTGATAAATATTATGGTTTTTTCAATGAAATATTTTATATCATCTGTAAAATTGTTTAGTTATTTGATATGAGAGTAGAATTCTTAGATTCAAACCTATTCGATTGAGAGTGAAGGATTGAGGAGTATCTATTTCATCAAAATAACCATAGACATGATCTCGACCTCACTCATTATGGCATCGGGGCCTTGCACTCAGCAAGAATTGATCTCTAGTGGGCTCATTTAAAACCATTCAATTTCACTAGTAGACCAAAGGCCCATCCACATTATAAATTTTTCAACCATACATTTTTTCAAATCAATTGGAGTATTGCTGATAGGTGGCATCTTGGAGCTTTCGTAAGGACCATTTTATACAGCCATGATGAGCGAGGCTTTGGAAACTTCTCTTTTGAACCTTACTAGTCATTTTTTGCAACAAATTATAAGGAAATGATAAAACGTTTATCTTCTTAAAATTTGTAGATGAACAAATAGTCTAAAATGATCTAATAGATTTTAGAAAAATGATCTTAATAAGTGATGTATTTCATGACATGAAAAATGACTTCATTCCATTGAACTAGAAGAATATTCATCTAATTCTTTTATTATGTTTATGATTAATGAACGATACAACGAAGAAGCTCTCAAATCTCATAAATAATTATTGTAAAGAAAAATTAAGAATAATATATAATAAAATAATTTTAGTACAAAAATATTTATGCTTGACATATATATTTTTTAATTTGTATCCAATTATAATAGGTGTTACTTTAATGAAAATTGTCAAACATTAACTATATGAAAGTAAAGATTTTAATTAGATTTTTTAAATGAATATTGAAAATTGTCATCCCTCCTTTTTGAAGTTTCCTCGATATCTTCATCAAGAAAAACACTTAATTTTTAACTATATTATAATTTTAATTATTTTCAATTTCCAAATTTTATTAGACCATGCAAATACTTAAAAAACAATCATTGCACCATGTAACTTTTAAAAAATAATTATATACATTTTAGTTTTTAATTACATTTTTTTGGTTTAGCTCATTTTCGCCTTCTTTTTCTTGTCTTAGTATAATAATATTTTAAAGAAGTGTGAGAGATTCTAATCTATGTATCATTATTAAGATAATGTCAAAATAAAAGCAAATTTATAATTTATAAAATGGTCTTTGCTTGTTTTAAATTTTAAATAAAATATGTTGGTAAAGTAGGTGAGCAGCCAAAGGGAAGGAGAAATTTGTGGATGAAGAGTGA